>LDAU01000223.1:0-222202 GCA_001447515.1 Pseudocohnilembus persalinus | reverse complement strand
TTTTTTTATTAAAGTATATAAAATTATACTTTCTTTCAATTTACATTATGATTTAAAGATACAAACGTTTTGTATATTTTTATATTTATGTATTTTAAAAAATTAGTATTTCGCATGCTAGATAGACCATATTATGAGTAATTTTTTTTTATCTTTTTATCCTTAAATATTTTAATAACAGAATCAAGAGCCCAGCTTGAAATTATTTTCCGGAAAAAAATTGCTTTTTTCAAACAATTGGAATGGCAAAACAACTACCAAACCAGCGTCGACAGCTTAAAAATAACTAGTGAACATGAAAATTAACTCCAAAATTTAAGAAAAATCTACAACACAGAAATTTCTTACCTCCAATAATTACAAGAAGAAATTTTTAAAAACTACTAATTTCAAAGCTCTCATTTTTTCACTTAAAGTCGCGAAAATTCAGATTCTCAAAACAGCTTCAAAAATAACCCAGAATCTCAAAACCAAACCCCAAATATGAAAAACTCTTTTCTTAATTCAAATAATTAAAATAGCAAAAATTTAAATAATTATGATAATTATAATAATTATAATAGTTAAAATAATTAAAATATTTAAAAAAATTATAATAATAATTATGATAATTAAAGTAGTTAAAATTTTCCGTGTCAAAATAGTGAATTTATAAGCTAATTTTGTAATTCTAATTTGCCTTTATAAGAAGCCAATAATAAAATTAACTAGTCCATATAAGAATAATAATAATAATCTTTCTTAAAAAACCATTAAGATTCTTAACTTTAAAAAAAAAATTATTCGACAAAAAATAAACTAAATATAGAATTTAACAATTATGAACCTGGAAATTTATTTGTTTGGTAAAAAATGTTTATATTTTTTTAATTTTTAATTTTTCTTCTAATAATTTTTCTTTTTTAATTATTTTTTTTAATAATATTTTTAATTTGAATTATTGACAATTTATCATAATGTCTATCCGTTAAAAAAGCTTATATATTTTATTATTAAATAGTTCAAAAGATTTTAATTTAAAAATAAATAAATATAAGTATATAGTCTATTTTTATTGTTTTAAATAATTTTTATATAAATTTTTTTTATTTTTAACTTTTAAGGGGCTCCGGGAAAGATGGTCGACTAGGATTAGGTGATGAATAAAGTCAAAAATTGCCAAAAATACTAAATTTCCCAAAAAAAACGCTGTTAAAACATATTTCATGTGGGTATCATTCCACTTTAGCAGTAACAATTGAGGGCGAAATTTATGTTTGGGGAAGAAATAATAGGGGATAATTAGCAATAGAAAATAACTTTTAAAATATCAATAAACCCACTTTAATTCCCTTTTTCTAAAAAAATTAGGTATTTTATCATTTTAAATTTATATATTTTTATATTTATAAATTTATTATAATTTTTATAAATTAAGTTAATATAAAATATTTAATTGTATTAAAAAAAATATTAGATTTAAATTCAGTAAGTATGCACCGGTTGGTAGCATTCTTTGGCACTAACAAATAATGGTTAAGTTTATTCTTGGGGAGGTGGCGAAGATGGACAATTAGGCCATGGAAATTTCTAAAATTATATAACTCCCAAAAAAATAGAGTAAAATTTAAATTATTTAAATTAATAACAAAAATTAAATAACCTTATTTTATTAGAAATATAGAATAATAACAAAAAATAATAAAAATTGCGGCCGGACACAGTCATTCAGCTTTAATAACGGAAAATGGAAATTTACTTACATTTGGTTGTAATTAAGATTATAGATTAATGTAAAACAATAACTTTAACCAAGGTTTTCCCTAAACAACTTAATTATCTTAAACAATAAATTAACCCGTAATTGACGTAGCTCTCGGAGTCACTCATACTATTGCATTAACTTAAAATGGAGAAGTTTATGGAGGTAATATTTAAAATAAAAAACAAATAAAAAACAAATAAAAAATGAATAAAAAATTAATTGAAAAAATAATTAAATAATAAAAAAACTAATATATAAAAAAAAAAATAATAATTAAATATTTCATCTTTGTTGATTTTATTGACATATGAATAAATTATTTAAAAATTTGAAATTTATGATGATTGTTAAAAATTTAATGAAAAATATATATATTATAATTATATTTTATTTTTAAATTTATATATATAATCTATGTTAATAATTTTTTAATTTTTAATTATCCTAAAATTTATTTAATTTTTACAAAGCTGGGTCAGGCTCAGAAGGTCAGTTAGGCTAAATTTTGACAGAAGAAAGTTAAAATTGTCATTTTGAAAATTATTAATATTAACAAAGCGAATATAGTAATAATTAGTCATATAATGAAAGTTTTTAATCAAAAGGAAGCTAAATATAACCATAAAATAACTAAATTTCAAGTCATTTAATACAAATTAAAAAATTTGGTAAAAAATTATTTGCCACCTAAATCGCAGCAGGAGATTAATTTTCTATTGTTTTAACTAAAAATAATTAAATTTACACTTTCGGAAAAAAAAGTTACTCCAGATTGGGCTTAAAAGAAATCTAAAAAGGTAATTTGGACAAAAATATTTAAATTTTCATTCTAATAAAAATATTTAATAAATGACACACATAAAATAATTTTTAAAATATAAATTTTTATATATTTTTAATAATTTTATTATAAATTATGGCATAAAAAATTAAATCTAATTATTTTAATTTTAATAAAGAGGACGCTTTTATTTATGAACCTAGTTTAGTAAATATCCCTAAAAATGAGTAAATTAAATAAATAGAGTGTGGAATAAAGCACGCTGGTTTCGTAACCTAAAGTGGTAAAATTTATGCTTGGGGCTTTAATTTTTACGAGCAAATTGGAGCCGGTAAAGGAGATTAAGATATTTAAATTCCTACTTTAGTTAAAAATTTTAACAACTAAAATGTAAAGTTTATAAGTTTTGGACATTTCTCCTCAGCAGCTATTTCTGCTCCAAATTGATTTTATTATTATAATTTAAATAAAAAAATAACTTAAATAGTTTAACTATTTTAATAAATTTAAACAATGTAAATATACTTTCATATATGTATATAAATATAAAATTATCGATAATATAAATTCAATAATATTATTTTTATTTATAAATTTTATAAAATTTAAGAATAGCAATATTTTAATAACTTTAAAAAATTATCCTTTCTTTTTATTTAAAGATTAAATATATTTTATATAAATATGTTTAGATAATTTTTAATATTTATTTTTGTATATATCCTATTTATATGTTTTAAAGCAAAAAGATTTTAAAAATATAAAAAAAAATAAATATCAATTATTAGAAACTAATTTAAAACAAAAGAAAAATATATTTTTAGGTTCTACAATCAATTAATTCATTTTATATTTTTTTAAATATACAATAATAAAACTTACTTCTAAGTTTTATAAACAATATAATAAAAATAATTTTCCATTTTTTTAATTTAAAATAACATTTTTATAAAAAATAATATAAAATGTAATAAAAATTCACTAATTTCATTCTTCTTTAACTTCATTTTCTTCTTCATTCTCTTTTTCTTCTTTGTTTTCTTAATTTTCCTCTTTTTCTTCACTTTTTTCTTTTTCAGCGGAATTTTCACCTAATTTTTCTTTCAATTTTTCCTCAACTTTTTATTCAACTAATTAATCAATTTTTTCTTCTAATTTTTCTTCTTAATTGACTTCAGTTTCCTCATTTTTTTTTTCACTTTCTTCTCCATCTTATTTTTCCTCTTCTTATTTAGACTCAACTTATTATTCTTTTTATTCTTATTCTTATTCTTATTATTATTATTCTTCTTCTTATTAAACTTCCTCTTTTTTCTCTTATTCTTCTTATTTATCTTCTTGTTATTCTTCTCTATTTTCTTGCTATTCTTCTTATTTCTCTTCATTTTCTACTTTTTCTCCTTTTTCTTATTATTATTAGTCTTGTTCTTGTTCAACTTCTTACACTTATTTTTCTTCTTTTTCTTCTTTTTCTTCTTTTTCTTCTTTTTCTTCTTATTATTATTCTTATTAAACTTCTTATTTGTCTTCTTATTTGTCTTCTTATTTGTCTTCTTATTTGTCTTCTTATTATTATTCTTATTATTCTTATTTGTCTTCTTATTAAACTTCTTATTTTTCTTCTTATTTGTCTTCTTATTAAACTTCTTATTAAACTTCTTATTTTTCTTCTTATTTGTCTTCTTATTAAACTTCTTATTAGTTTTCTTATTTGTCATCTTATTTTTCTTCCTATTTTTCTTTTTAATTTTCTTCTTAATTTTCCTCTTATTTTTCTTCTAATTAATCATCTTTTTTATCTTCTTATTTCTCATTCAATTACTCCTATTCTTATTTAACTTCTTGTTACTCTTCTTATTATTCTTCTTATTATTCTTCTTATTATTCTTCTTATTTATCTTCTTATTATTCATCTTATTATTCTTATTATTCATCTTCTTATTAAACTTCTTATTAAACTTCTTATTAAACTTCTTATTAAACTTCTTATTAAGATTCTTATTTTTATTCTTATTATTAATTCTCAACTTTTTCAATAATTTCTTTTGCGATTTCTTCTTTGTTTTAAATTTTGGGTTCTTAAGTTTCATCTTCTTCATAATTAATTTCTTTTCCGTACCATTAGGCTTTTTAAGGAGGTAAATATAAATCCTTCATAGATTAAAATTCCTCAGTTTAGGAATATTTTTAGTAAAATTCTTAAGATTCGAAATTTTCTATAAATTATTCGAAATTGGCAAATTTGGCATATCCATTAGGGAAAATTCCTTTAACTTATTTCAAAAATTCGTGGAAAATAAAATCGCAAATTCTTAAATCATTTCCAGTCAAAAATTATTTTTCTCCTAAAAATTCAGATAATTTTTACAATCCACTCTCAACATTTTTTCTATAAATAGTCCCTCTAAGTTATAAAAATTCTTCTTAACTAGGTAAAAATACCAATTATTAAATGAATACTTTTTAAATGTCTTAAATAACACCAATAATATTTTCAATTTTGGCTTATTCTTAAATATTGGCTCCAATAACTTATTTTTCGCTTTCTTATTTTCCGATATATTATAAAATAGCCTCAGTTTCGCTCAAGAAATATTCTCCCTGTTTCAAATAAGGTAAATTTGCAAATAAGTATCCTTCAGAAACTATTAAATAAAATGAAATTTATAATTTAAAAATTCATATATATTAAAAATATAAGAATCAATCATTTTTATTTACTTTTTTAAGGTTTGCTATGAGTAAACCAAGTTCCATCAACTTTTTCAAAATCATAATCTAAACCTAAATAATTTAATAAAGTCAAAATATATTAAATTCTTCCTCTAAAAGGCCAGTACCCAACAGTAATTTTTCCCTCAGGAACTTTTTCTTCACTTTCACCTTAAACTTCTTCACTTTTTTCGACCTAAAAATATTAAATTATTTTATTAAAATTAAATATTTTATAAATATTTTATAAAAAAAAAAAATAATCTTAAAAAATCTAATTAAATATAAATATTTAAAAATAATTCAAAAATTATTATATATATAAATATTGTTAATAAAAATTTTACCTATTTTTCTTCTTATTGTTATTATTATTGTAATTCTTCTTATTTTTATTATTCTTATTCTTATTGTTATTATTGTTATTATTATACTTATTCTTATTCCTTTTGTTGTTACTCTAATTTTTCCTACTCTTTTTTTTAGGCTTCTTCTAATTTTTTTTATTCCTTTTCTTATTAGGCGGCTTATTCTTATGCTTACTCTTATTATTATTGTTTTTCCAACTCTTATTATTGTTATTTTTGCTATTCTTCTAATTTTTCTTATTCACCATTTTGTTCTTATTATTATTGTTATTGTTATTTTTGTTATTATTACAACTCTTAATTTTACTATTATTACTATGGTTTTTAATCATTATTAATAGATTTAGGTGCTCCAACATCATAAGATTAAACATTTATTTAATTGCTACCTTTTGGGTTGGCTTTTTAAGGTTCAGATACTCTTTCTTCTTTTACGCAGATATTACCCATAATGTATAAAAAAAATTTTAATATTTTAGTTTTATTTTATTTTATTTTTTAATTATTTTTTTTTTATTTTATTATTAAGTGAAAAAAACTATTAAAATAAATAACAAAGAATAATTTAAGATTTAACAATTAGTCTTAAGTTTATTAATAAATAAATAATTTTACTTCCTACTCATATATAAATTACCTGTGCTTTTAATATGATTAAAAATAAATCGCGATAAAAAATTGAATTGTTAGAGAAGAAATAAATTTTAAAATTTTATTATTTTTATTTAGTAAAAATGTTTGAGTTTTTGTGTTTATTTTAAAAATAATTCTTAAGATCTAAATTTTAATAAAACGTAATTTATAGAAATTTTTTATTTATTTATATCTATTAATATAAATACAAAATCTAAAATTATCTAAATGATACTTTTGTATGTGTATTTAAATTTTTTAAAAATAACCAAAACCTAGTATTTTCATACAGGTGATAAATTTTATTACTTTAAATTTTATATTTACAATTTAATTAATAATTTTTACCACATATTCTTATTAATTAATTTAATATGGGATGATGCTTTTTTTTAAACTTTTAAATTAATAACTCCTTATTCTTTTTAATTATAATTATCAATTATCTTAAATTAAATGAGAAATGAGTATTAACTTGAATAATTATAATTGTTTCCATAAAAAGTTTGTTATAAATTTAATTTTCTTTCCATTTAAAAAAAAAAATATGTTTATAAATTTCAATTAAAAATCCTATATAATTAAGATTATTAACCAATATTATAAAATAAGCTACAATATTAAAAAATCCTCTATTCCTCAAAAGATAAAAACTGTTAATTTTCCTCTAAATTAAAAAAATCATAATATCATTTATAATTATCAAACCATTAATACTAAATCAACATTTAATATATTTTAAAATTTTTCACACCTTATAATAATAAAATAATTAAAAAACAAAAACAAAAAAAACTGAGTCCTGACTTAAAAAGATAAAAAAATGTTTTAGTTTATCTGAGTTAGGGTCTTAACCCCTCTTAGCATTTACCAAGAGGGGGTTTAAGAAATTGGGGCTACATATCAAGGCCTGAAACCCTTTATCCCGATTAACTAAATTTAATGGCAGAATATTTTTCAGTTTTTTAATAATGGAAAGTGCAGAAATTTGTATTTTTGGCAAATTAAGGGCCCAAACAAATAATAAAAATTAAAAAAATTATTATCTTCGTTTGTATGACTTCACCAGGTCGGCCTGGCCATTTACAATTTCTGCTATTTCTCACCAAAATATTCACGAATTTTTAGAGGGATTCGGTCTTTGGTAAAGGAGATTAGCTGAATTTACATATAGATTTTGAAAATGAAAAAAAAAAAATCCCTGTTTTTAATTTCTAAAAAAATTTAAATAAACAGGTCGATTTTGACCAATTCTCTTTTTAATTAAGCATACTCCCCCCCTTTAAAAAACATTAAATTGTTAAATAAGTATTAATTGTTAATAAAAGTTAAATTGTTATCTATTATGATAAAATAAATTAATTAATCTAATTTAAAGATTATTATAGTCAATATGACAGATAAATATAATAGTTTAAATAAACTAAATTTAATTTTATATAAATGAGCAAATCCCAATACTATTATCAAAATATCTTTTATAGATACATTCCAAAATGCAAATTAAATTAAATACGAAATGTATTTACATATATATAAATTATATTAAGTAATCAAAATTATGATTATTTTTACACTTTTATAATCTATTTAATATATTATATTAATTAAATTCAAATATTTTATATTTTCGTTAATATAAATGTTTTTATATATTAACGATATTTTTAATAATAAAGCTATATATATTACTTATTGTATATTCTTTTAAATATAGATTTGTCAATTAAATTTATTTAAAATTAAAATTATATGCTAAATATATTATCATATATATATAATTTAAAATATTTAAAAATATTTTCATTTGTTTATAATATAATAAATACCATATATTTTAATCATTTTTCTTAAGTATAATTAGTATTTTAAATTATTTTTTTCATAAACTATAAAAATAAGAATATTCCAATAATCCAGTTTTATCTTATATATTTTTTAATAATAAATAGGCCTAACAAATTGTATGATATAAAAATACATGAATATAGGTATTATAATAATTTATCTATTCTTAAAATAAATATAAATTACTTAAACCCATTAAAAAATATAATTTAAATTTTTTAAAATTAAAATGAAGTTGTTTCTAGCTAAATATTTATATTTTAAAAGAAAAATAAAATTCACATATTTTAAACTATTAATATAAAAATGCTATTGATTATTAATATATTAATAGCATTAACTGATTTTTTATTATTTTATTAATTTAATATTTTTAATTCGGCCAAATAAAGAGAATTTCATTATTAAAAAACCATACTAATAAATTAATTCAAAAAAATAAAATAATTATATATTTAATATACAATCAATTTATATTTAATAACAATTTATCAAGTTTTTTAATTTTTTAATTTGATTTTAAATTATATTTACAAACAAAGAATAAGATAATAAAAAGAATATAAAATAAATTTATATATATATAAAAATGAATATTAAAAATCAAAGTTAATTAAAATTTAATAGTATAATGACTTAATTTGAAAAAAATTTTTAGAAATAAAAAATAATTATGTAAATCAATTTCAAATGTAAATAAAAATAATATTAAATCCATAATTAAATTTTATAAGAATGAAGATAGTAATAAATAAGAATTTTTTTATTATAAAAATTAAATCCTGTTTATAAAAAAGTAAAAATAAACTATTTAAAAATTTAAAAATAAAATATTCTTTTATTTTTAAATTATGAACCTTATATTCTAGATGATATGTCATCCTTTTTTATTAAATATTTACTATGTTTGTTAAATTCTTATATTATTGTGATATATTCAAATTAATTTTATTTAAAAAAAAAAAAATATAAAAAAAAAAATAATAAAAAACAAAACAAATTAACTTTCAAAATTATTAATACATATATCCTCTTAAATGATTTTTAAAAAAACTAAATAATTTTTCTAAACTCTATAATAATCTGGAATAGTTGCTGAGTAGCTCCCTGTTATGTAAATTTGACTTTAACTTTTATTTCACCAATATTATTAAAAATTTAATAAATATTTTTGAAAAAAAGAAAAAAAATGACCCTATTATATATTAAATTTTAAGTAATTAAAATAATATTTTTAAGGAAAATGTTTGAAATTCATATTTTGTTTCCGAATTAACTATTTATCGTAACATTTTTTTTATTTTTTGTTTTATTTTCTTATAATTTCTATTCATTTATTTTTATACTAAAAATAAATTTAGTAAACAACTAAATTTTCAGGCTTTATTAGCCTTATTTACTAGTATTTCAAAATATATAATTAAAATTTAATAATTTTTACATTTAAATTAATTTTAAATTACTTCTAGAAAATTAAATTCATTTTAACCAATTGGTCAAAAATAAATTTATAAATTTTAACTTATTAAATAAAGGTTTCCTAATAAAATTTATAAAAAACAACTTTTCAATTGAAATTCAAATGGGAAACTTGATACCAAAAAAGATAAAAGACAAATTAAATTTCTTTGATATATATTAACTATTTTTTTTTTTGAAAAACATATCTGAAATATTCCTTATAAAAATTAAATATGGCATATAAATTTGTTGGATAAAAAATAAATTATTAACACTTTTATTTTTATAAATATACTAAAATATTAATCAAATTGAGTTTTAAAAAGTATGCCATCATAAAAATAAATATTAAAATAAAAAATTTTCCATTTAAATATTTTAAATAATTTTTTTTTTTCAATTTTCAGGAAATCATGAGTTAAATTTTAGATATTTTATTAATTGCATATTTTTATAATAAATTCAAAAAATCCAGTTATAATTTTCGTGTATTACATATTAATATATAGATTTGATAAATGATGGATAATATTAAATCATAATACATGTATTAATTATACTAATTTTATTGAGTATTGATCAACAAACAAAAACAAAACTAAAAGATATTAAAAAATATTGAAATAACATTATAATAAAAATATCATTAACTTAAAATCTGAAGATAAAAAACTATTTTGTTATTATTTAAACCCTTTATTTTTATTTAAACTATAACAATAATAGTTTATTATCCTAGATTTTAAATATAAAAATTACAATTTAAATAATACTTAAAAAACTTTCATATAAATTTAATTTTAATTTTGATTATAAACTTGACCATTCAGATATATTTATAAAATTAAATACCGATTTCTTTATAGTTAAACATTAATTATATATTATATAAATAATTTTTTTAATTTTAGCTAAAAATTAAACCCAGAAAATATATAAAAAACTTTTAATCTATGCCCCCCTGTCAATGTTTAATTGTTATACTCTATTAATCCTTGGATGAACACATAAAATGCTTTCAGTAGAGAACTTGCCATATAATAGTGGGAATAACTTTACAATCTTTACTAGTATAAAATTATTATATTACATAAGATTTTAAAAATTATAAAAATTTTTTATACTACATAAGATTTTAAAGTTATAAAAATTTTTAAATTATTATATAGTTATAAAAGAATAAAAATTATTAAGCATTTTTTTTATTTAAATAGGCAATTAATTCCCGAAAAAGTTAATGAAATACCTGCCAAAGAAGGGTTAACAGAACTCTGTTTTTTTGGAGACTCAGTTTTTTCTATAGGTCAAAAAGCTTTGTTTTCAAGATTTGCTACTGATGAAAGATTTAATGAAACTGAATATGTAATACAATATCTTAAAGAAAACTTAAATATAACTGGAGAAAGAGTCCCTGGACACTTTACATATGAAGGTGAATTTTCAAAATTATAAATTTTTAATTTAATTTTAAAAAAAAAAATATTATTTAATACCCAATAACATCAGTATATTTTGTGGTTTTAACCATAAATTATATTAAATTTTTTAATTTTTAGGTTCTGGTGAAACTATGATGTGGAATAAAAAAATTCTGGTAGGTTATGGATAAAGAAATAATACTAAAGAAATAGAAAATTTACTTGAAAAAACTTTCGAAAGAGAAACTCTGGCTTTCGAACTAGTTTCTCCTAAATATTACCATTTAGATACTGCTCTTTTCCCGGTCAACAAAGACCTTATAATAGCTTATAAACCAGCATTTACCAAATCTGCTTGGGAAAAAATCTAAAATTTGGGCTGCTAAATTTTAGAAATCTAAGAAGAAGATGCCCTTGGATTTGGCTGTAACAGTATCAGTTTAGATGGAAAAAATTTAATTATGCACTATTAAGCTTAAAATTTAATTTAACACTTATTAAATTAAGGCTTAAATGTATATTAAGTTGATATTTCCGAATTTATAAAACTAGGAGGAGGACTTAAATGTTTGACCTATTAATAATATTAAGAAAATAATGAAAATGTATGATATTTCTTATTAAAATTAATAGTTTTTGTATATATATAGTTTTAGTGTTTTATAAAATAAATATCTAATTAACCAATGATTTTTTAGAATTTTTTATATAATTATATAAAGAAAAAGAATAATCTTTATAAAAATTTATATTTGAAATAAAAAACCTTTTCATTTTACAAAAAATAATTAATACCTAATTTTATACATAAAAATAATATATGTCTTAATAAAAATATCAATTTTAGATATTATAATTATTCTTTTTTATTTGAATATTAATTAACATTTTTGTTGAATAAATTTCATATTGTTTTGATTTTACATTAATTATTAATATTTTATTTACATAATTTAACTTTGCTATAGTTAAAATTAAAAATTTTTGTGTAAATATTTAGTAATTTAACTTAAAAATTCTTATTCGAAAATTTTAGCACCACTATAATTGATTAATAAATTCATTATAAAATTTATAAATATTAATAAAAAGTAATAAAAATACAAAAAAACGAAATAAAAGTATTCAATTTAAAACAAATAAAAGCTAATAAATTAAAAAATAAATAAAAGAACCCTTATATATAGGTATGAATAAAGAATATATGGCACGAAATGTATACAGTGTATGTTTTCTTATACTGTTTCTTAAAATGTGGGCTACAAATTTTAGATAAGGACTCGCAAGTACAAGAGCCCAATCTAGAACCAAAGAGGACTATGGATTACTTATGGAGTATTAAATTTAATTAATTAATTATATATATATATTATTTTTCTATGTTTTAATTGTTATTTTGTTCAAATAAAATAAAAAATAAACCTAAATAGGTTAGATTTTTTACAAATAAATTTAAAATATAATAACTTTATTATTTATATATTTATTATTTTACTTTAAGATTAAATATACAATTTAAAAAGAATATAGTCCAAATAAATACTATATATTATAATAATGTAAATTAAATTTTCACTTTAAATTACATTTTTTTATAAAGGAAAAGAGATGTAAGTGAAGAAGAAAAATAAGATGAATTAAGATGGAAAAGATAAGTTTTAAATGATTTAGAAAATATACCAATTTCTTTATTAATATATTTGTTTTCAAACTATGTAAGTGTTTAATAGCATGCACATATGTGTAATATTGTAACTATTTGTATTTTTACATTTAGTAGAATTGCATTTACTATTTGTTACGCCTATGCATGGTAACCTTTTAGAAGTATTTTTTACATAATTGGTTAATTATGCACGTTAACTGCAGGAATCACCGCAGTATAATAAGCTTTTAAATATTCTTGATAAAAAAATTAATAAATTTGATTCTAAAAAAATTTGACTCAATTTTTTTTAATAAATTTTTATAAAATTATTCTTTAATAATTTGATCTTACCCTTTACTTATTAAAAAAATATAAATTTATATTACCTATTTTTTATATATAAAAATTCTATAAGCAATATCAATTTACAAAAAATTTTATAAATTAAAATTGATTTATTAAATATATTCTTAATTTTTATATTAAATTTAAAAAAAAATACTATAGTTATTTTCTTGTTTCTAAATTTTAATGATCTCATAATATTTATGCGAAACTTCTACTTTATATTATGAAAATTTTTTATAATATTCCTAAAATTCAAAATACCAAATTAATAGAATGAGTTTTATAAATTTGTAATATTCAATAAAAAATCTCTTTAAATTAGCAGAATATTAAATATTATAATATTTATTTTTTTTCAAATAAAATTATTATATAACAAAACAAATAAAAATAATATTATTTGATAAAAAATATAAAAAAATAAAATAAATTATCTTAAAAAAAACTAAATAACTTCAATAAATCTAATTTAAATATATATTATAATAAACAAAATATGGGATAAGCTACTCAATAAGAATTAAATGTCGAAAAATTTATTTTTATGGTATGTATTTTCGTTTTATTTCTAAAAGTATTGTTAACAAATTTTAGATAAGGGAAGGCAACAACTATGGCCAATAATAGAATTCCAGAAGATTATGAAGCTTTTGGTGGAAAATTAAGGTACAAATTTTTAAATAATAACTATTTTCAAAAAATAATATTAAAACAATAAAATTTATAAATATAATATTATTAAAACATAGTTTCTACTGATAAGAATTAGCCCATTTTATTTTTTAGCTATTTTTGATTATCATAGTTACAAAATTCTTAAAAAAATATTTAAAAATATTTATAAATAAAGGTATATTACAATTTTAAATTTTTATAATTTTTTTTTTTAAAAAAGATAAAAACATGAGGTTACAGACTACCATAAATTAGACGAAACAAGATGGAAAAGATAAGTTATGAATGACCTAGAAAATATCCCCATAGCTTTAATAGTATTTTTAATAAGTTTCTCAGTTAACAATAATTCTGCAAGTGTCATTACCAATGACGTATGTATAATAACTTTTACAGTAGCTAGAATAATTTATACTATTGCCTTTGCTTATGCCCTTTAACCTTGGAGAACCTTGTTTTGGTTCATTGCTATAGCAGCTACTGTTGCTAGTGGAATCAATGGAATCGTCGAAGCCGCCAAAATAATTTGAAAATAAACTAATTATTATATAAAAATAAAAAAGAATGAAAAATAATTTTGATATGTGTTACTTTTTTTTATAATATTTTAAATAATCTTTAAATATAATACCTAAATTTAAATCTATGATTCAATTAATTAATATATTTTAATGTAAAATAAAATTTATAATTTTCAATAAGTATGCACATATATATAAAAATTAATACTCATATAATATTATATATAAAAGTAAAAAACAAAATAAATTATTTATATTTTATTGATAATTTTTTTATTTCAAAGTTATAATTGACCATTTTTATTTTAAGAAAATTTTTAAATCTTTTTTTAGTTATTGTTATTTAAAAATTAAAATTACCTTTAATGTTTTTATTCAATTTATTTATTAACATCATTAACTCGATTTAAATATTATATAAAATTTGCGCTTTAACATTTGCTTCCCTTTTAATCTTAAATATTTTAGTTTTTTATGTACTATTAATTTACTTTATATTTATATACATCATTCTATTTATTAATACTATAATTATTGTGATTAAATTTAGGAGCCTCTAATTTTTGAATTGATTATTAATTTAAATTGATATCATGTATTTAATAATCATTGTTGGCAGAAATAAAACGAGTTCTTTAATATTTATTGACTTTATTTATATTAACATTATTTTATTTATCTAAATTATTATACCAAAATTGTTAATCTTAATTATTTTAAAGATATAGGTCATCATTTTTTTATTAATTTAAATTTTTGCTCTAAATTTTGGGTTAATTTAGATATTAATTATCACTTTAACTCTGTTTAATATTATAAAAATTTTTTTTTAAAGAAAAATCCATTTTATCTTATACCCTCTTTTATCTATCACTCAATTTATCAATTTTAATACTTTTAGAAGAGATCAAATATTTGCTTTAACTCAAGTTTTAACCTATTTATAATTATTCATATTAATTATTGTTTTAATTTTTATTAAACTTATATTTATGATTGTTATTATAGTAATTTTAACTGTAATTAGCATTTGTTGATTATTATGAATCATTATTCGTTTAATTATTAAAACCGCTTTTTTTTAATTTGGATTAATAACCGTAGTTTTTATGATTGGTTATTTAACTCAAATAATAATCATCTTCATCATCTTCTACTTATAATATTTATTTTTATTAAACATCTTCCCAGTTTTATTAAGTCTAAATATTAAATGTCTCTTCTTCTTTTATTCCTTATAAATAACCTGTTTTTTAATTAAATATATTATTATTTTTGCTCTAATTATTATTTTTTTAAGATTACTATGAAATTATCAATATTTTATTTTCTAAAATTTTACTTGTATCTAAATTTTATTTATTATCTGATGGCTTTAAAAATAAATATTCAGGATTAAAGTCAATTAAATTACTATTTGACTATTTTTTATTTGAATCTTTAGATTTGTTTTATATTTTTTTAATAGGCGAAATAGATTCTTTAAATTTTTTTCTATTTTTTTCTAATTTTTCATTTAAATTTTCAGAATATATTTATTTCTTATACAGCGACTTTTTATTTATTACTTGCTTATAATCATTTTCAGACATATTTTATAAATAATCAAAAGTTACCTTTATATACTTTAAATAAAAATAATTATATCATATATATGATGTTAATTAATTACATTAGGATTTTCCATGAAATTTCTTTAATTAATATCATCTGCCCCAATATTTGTTTTACTTCTAAATTTTCTGTCATTTATATTATTTTTTATGTTAATTTTACTTATACTTTTATTTAATTTTGACACCTATAATCTTTATATATGTGCTTATTACTACTATTCCTAATTTTTACTTTAAATATCATTTTTATTCTAAAAATAATATAAATTTAGTTTAAATAAATGAGATTATAAAGTTAAAAATAAATATTTTAATTTAATATCTACTTTTTCATTGTTGTGTTTTATTTTTTTTAAATTATCATTGCTATTTCCGCTACAAATACTTTTACCATTATCATTAAAATTCATTAAATTAGATTAACTATTTAATTTTTTACTACTTTTTTCATTTATTTATCTCATTCCAAACGCTGAACCAACTAATTACATTTTTTATTTATAGGTTTATCCATCATGTAAGCCTATATTTTTACTTAATTAAAACCAACTTTAATCAATTCCTATTTTTTCCCATATTTTTTATACCTATATATTTTCATTTTTGTTATTTTAGTTTTTAAATTTCTCATCTATTTCTTAATTATTAAAAATTATATCAGCAATTTTTATTAAAACTTATTTGAATTAATCAAAATTCATCTCTTTCGAGAAACTTGCATTTTTTTTAAATAAATTAATAGCCATCATTTTATTAAAATTACAAATATTTTATCTTTTATATTCTTTATTCAATTATTACTGATTTTTAAATTACTTATCTTGCAGCAAAACCGAGTTTTTATCATAGTTATTTAAATTAATACCCAAATCAAAAACCCCCATATCTTTGAGCAGAGAGCAAAAATAACCCATACTTAATATATTACTTTATTTTTATATGAAATCAAATGTATTCTTTTTACCTTAATTATAAAATTACTTACTATAAAAATTAAAAACCTCTTTTAATCTAACCTCTATTAATTCTTTACTCAGCTATTTTTTGTTATTACTTTTATCCTAGTTTTATTCTGATTATTATATTTATTATTAAAAACTTTTATTTGTTTATATATTTTATTTTTAATACTATTATTAACTAATATTTATAGAACTTATCATTTAACTTTTTTATTAAATATCTAAACTAACTTTATGTTTTTTATACTATAAATTATTTATTTCCTATTAAATTACATTTTTTTACTACTCTGATTCAGTAGCATTTAAAATTTGCTCATATTATTAAAGAGCTTAATCAAGGTTGTCTATTAGTTTATAGTTTTATTGGATTTCTAGACTTTGAATTCCTAAAACTACATTTTAATTTTAATTTTAATTTTTTTCTTCTTCTTCTTCTTAATTATTATTTGCAATTTATGGAACCTATTCTTGATTTTCTTCTTTATATAAGGTTAAAATAAATTTATTGAATAAAAATTGTTTATATGAAAATAATTTTACAACTAATTTTGTGTATAATTATAGAAGGCTCTTTCTTATTTTTTGAACTTAGGTTTTTTTAATCCCTTTCCTAATTTTTTAAAGTTTTTAAAATAATAATAAATTTATTAAAATGTTATTTATATTAATTTTATTGAAAAATTACATAATTTTTTCCTAAAATTTCATCCTATTTTTCTTATATTGTTTTCCTTTATGAGTTTTATTAAGATACCCTATTTTAACCTTATTTTTATAATTATTAATCCTAAGTATTATTTAAATTAAAATTTTAAAAAGATCTTTCTATTAGTTAGTTAACTTTATGTCTATAAAAATTTTATAAATTAATAAAATTGCAATAAAATTTTTATTAATAAATATTAACACAAACTTTTTAATAAATTTTTAATTATTTTACAACTGTTTCGCATCTTAACTTTGTTGATGCATATCTGAATTATCTTAATGTATAATACTATCTTCATTTTTCTGATTTTCTAACGAATTCTATTTTTAAATTATTTTTTAAACTTTTAAATTTTTTTAATTTTCTAATCTTTTTATTTAATCCTATTCATTCATTGTTTATATACTTAAGTTCTTTTCAAAACTGGTATTTTATATATTATCATTTTTGCCTTTCATTTATTCATCTTGTATTCTTTATAAAAATAATTTTCAAATTATAAACAATCGCTTAAAATATATAATACATAATATTAATTTTAACTTACTAATTTAAATCATAACTTTCATCTTCTTCTTTTTATTATTAATTTTAATTATCATTTTATATTTATTGTTTTATATTTTTATCTTCTTTGTTTAAAGGTAAATAATTTTTTTTTTTTATTAGTAAAGAATAATCTTCAGTAGCCCAAAATTATAAAAAACTTAATAAAAATTCTTAAAATTAAACTTTTTCTTTATTAAATTCTGTCTATAAATATTTTTATTCCTAGTTTTATACATATTTTTCTATTATTTCCTATATACAAATATTAAAAAGTAATATTTAATAAAATAAATATTAATAAAAATTTGAGGTATATTTTCTACCTAAAATTATTTGTCATAAATTTCTTTTTTCAATTTTTTGTCATCGTAAAGATAAATAAATTTATCTTGCTATGATTCAATAAAATATTCAAAGAAAAATTCGTATATTTTATATTTTTATGTATCATTTTTTTCTAGTTCTCTTTGAAAAAACAAAGTTTGTATTTATTAATTTTAAAAATTTTCTAAAATTTAATTCTTATTATTATTATAAATTAGCTTCAAAATCTCATAATTATTTTTATTTATAGTATCCAATTATAATTTTTCATTGTTATTCTAATTTTAAGTAACATTTATTTTTTACTCTTATTCTACTTTTTCCATTTCAAAATATTTTTTTTATTAATTTTATTTTAATTTTTATAGCTTGAAAGTTCTTAATTTTATTTATTTTTATTTGTTATATTTTTCACCAAATATTGAATTTTATTTTTTATTTCTTAAAAACATTAGACAATAATAATTATATTAATGTTGAAATAAAATTAATTAGAAATTAACATTTTATTAATTTATGTAATTACCAATTCATGGAAAATAAAATAAATAAATAAAATCTTATACTATTTAATTTTTAAATCAAAGACGAATTTTTATCTATAATAATTATATTAAACTTTAAATTTTTATATTAATCTAACTGTTTACCTACTATTTAAACTTTATATATATATATCAAAAATATCACAATTTTTAATTAAACTAAGAGAAAGCATTCATTTAGCTATTAACAAAGTTTTATTCAGCTTATGCTTTAATTCTATTTTTATCAAATATACTAACATTGAATTTCATCTTTTAAGAATAAAAAAAATGTTAGAATAATTTTAATAAAAATAATATAATATTAATAAAGATTTGTAAACGTAATTAATGTAAATTTATATTTCAAAATATTTTACTTTAGAAAACATTTTTCTTGCATCTTCTTTAGTAGGCTAATTACAAACAAAAGAGAAATTTGCTTTGGGTTTATTTTCATAAAAATATTAGTGGAAATTGCTAATATCATCTACCAAACCCAATTCTTTAGCCTTTTCACCCATATAAAGTTCCCCTTTTTATAAAATACTATGGTCTTTAATTTATTCCCCTCTTTTTTGCAAAATTTATTCTCTAATTGTTTAATTATAATTTTTCACTATATTTAATACATATTATTCGTCTTCTTTTTGTAAACTATTAAAAGTATCTAAAATTCTTTACAAAAGTTAATTATCACTGGCCCAACTTCTATTTTCGATCTTTTAATTAGTAAAAAAATAAATATTAAAATAACTAAAAAAGGTATTATTATTATTGGAATTCTATTTAAATTTTTAATTAAAATTGATTAAATTTAAATTTTGTATATAAATTTTTTTATTTATTACTTTTTATTATTCCAAATATTATTTCCAAGAAGTGTGAGTTAATAAAGTCCCTGCTTGTCCAATAGCTGATGATTAGTCTGCAAAAACTTTATCTCCTTAAGATAATATATAATAACCGGCTCCAGCGGCAATATCACCAGCAAAGGTATATAAAGGTAAATGCTTATTATTACAGTAAATTCTTATCTATTAAAAAAACAAAAATAACATATATTATAAATGTTAAAATAGATTTATATATTTATATTATTTTTTATCAATTATTTTTTTATTATTTTGTGATTTTCTTGAAACTAAAAATCTTAGGTGTTTTTTTGAATTTATTAGTTATTTATATATACAAAGTGACTATTTATAAGGTAGAATTAAGTTTTAAAATAATTTAAAAAATATTTATATAATATTAATCTTTAATCTTTTAGTAATTGATTATTAATTTTATTTAAAATCTTCATCATATCCTTTTTTATTTTATATTAAGAAACAATTTATAAATAATAATTATATTTGTTTATTTATAAATAATATTTAAGTCATTTTTTTTTATTTACTTTTTCAGCAATAATTTATGCTTAAACTAAAGAACCTCCTTCAGAATTAACAACTAATCCTACAGCTTCAGCAGTAACTGGGTTAATATTTTTAAGACCTCTAGCAATTCTTTAAGTACTTTTAGAGCTAATACTTCCTGATAAAGTTAAAATGGGAACTGATGGCCCTAAAATAAATTTTTGTAATTTTGCTAAACTCATATTAATGTTCCTTTCTTCTTTTCTATTTTAATAGTAATACTTTAATGTTTATTTATTTTTAAATCTTTGATAGTGTGATTTATCTTATTTTAAAATATGATTGGATTTTTTATTTAATAAAATTTTGTTTTTTAAAAAAATATTTACTTTTTTGATGTTAAAAGGAGATTAATATTCATTAGATTTTAATAAATCCATTAATTAATAATAAATAATTAAAAAGATGCATGTTGAATAAATTATAAAGAAAAATTTTTTAAAATATAAAAATCATTTTAAAAATTTAGTTACATAAATAAATTAGATAAGTGTTATTATATTTAAATTCACCATAAATTTTTATATTAAATAATTATAATATTATAATTACCAAAATATTGTATCTTAAATACATTTTAATTGAAAAATATAATGTAAGATTGATTATACATTTAAATTATAATATTTTTTTTATAAAAAGCCTAATATTAATTAGGATATAAAAACATTTTTTAAATCATTCTATTTTTTACAAATTAATTTATTTATTATGCTATTCTTCAAAACTTGTTTTCAATAATCATTACTATATTTTTAATCATAATAAACTATATTTTTTTCTTCATTCTATAATTATTCTGTCAAAATTTTTTGTCTAGGAATATCGTGTAAAATTCTATATTCTAATAACAAACTAATAGATAAATCATTATTTCTATGTTAGTTTGATCTTTTCAATTCTTTCTCATTTATACCTATTTATGATAATTATTCTTCTTCCAAAAATTATTAATAAAATTCAAAAGGCTGTATATCTTGCACACTTTTTAAACACTAAAATTGCTAATAATTTGAATTATCATGTTTAAATTTATAATTTATGTTTTCTTTTAAAATTCTCCCAGCTTCAGTATTTACCCACTCAGAAAATTTTTAATCCAACTCTAATTATTATAAAGGCTCTTCGATATGTTATTGAGAATCAAAAACACTTCTGTAACTTTCATTTTCATCTAATACGGTCAGCAATTTATTATGTTCTATTTCTAAATCCACCTTTTTGAATTATAAAATAAAAATTAATGTGTATTTTTACTAAATTTGTTATATATTAATAATTTTCTTACATGTACACAATTAGGGTACTTTTTCATTATTTATCGTTCTATCTAATTAATATTTTTTTAAATTTATTTTATAACTCTAACAGGAACTGATCTATACAAATAAATTTATAATATTGTTTATAAATTTTAATCAAATTAAATGAAAATAAAACTTTATTTAACAAAAAATTCATTTTTTACAATACAATTTCATTCAACTCTTCCCTTCTATCATCATAACTAGGTTGAAAAATAACTCTTTCTATCAAACTATTGTATTCTTATTTAATTTTTTGATTCAAAAAAGGTACATTAAACTCTATAGTGGCATAAAATCTAAATTTATTGGCTCCCATCATTACAGCTTTTTCCTATTAAATATCATATTAAAAATTATATATTTGAAAACTGTTAAAAAATTATTATTAATATATTTATATAATTTGTTACATCTTTCACTTTTAATATATATTCATTTGAAATAATTATGGATATTAAATCATCCATTACTTTTTATTCTAAACTTTTTTCTCCAACAACATGACCTAATAAATAGTAAAAAATTATTAATTTAAAAATAAATTATTTGAATTATTAATATAGGCTAATTTTTTCAGCACATATATATATATTTTTCAATAAATAATAGTTTTTTAGAAATAAATTTATTTAGTGATTTATTAAAATACAACTATTTAGATTATTACTTAAATTTTTTGATCCCAAATGAAAGCCCAAATACAATTATATACAACCCAACATACTACTTCCAATAATTTCAATTAAATGAGACTAATAAATAGAATTAAGAGCCTAACAAAGTAAAGGTATACTTGTGGACAAAAAAGTTATCATATTTTCAAATAAAATTGCCTACAAAACTGGATCTTTTTTTTTAAATACATTTTTCATCAACTCTATAAAACCCATTTATTTACCCACATTATTAGAATCCAAATTTTTAGCATCCATCATATTTTTGTATATAACTGTCATTTCTACACCTATACTTGCCATATATAATAACATTGAATAATAATTTTCGTTTGTACTTGCATGAATAGCTGTTCCTGAAAAAAAAAATAAGGCCTAAAATTAATCTATTAATAATTCCCCTCCCATTGTCATAAATAATACTGCAGGAATCAGAACCACTGTATTTTTCAATTTTTCAATACCATATGGATATTTTAATGAAGGACCCTTATTTTTTCGATAAAAAATAAATTTTACTAATTGATTTTATTGTTTATAATTTATTATTTATATACTTAAAATATTATATATATATTTTAAAATTTAAATTTTATCTTTTTTTTATTTAATATAAATATTAAAAGTAATTGAAATATGTTAAAATTACCACAGGAATATAGTTAGTTATTAGCAAAATTACATGATTTATAGCATCGATTCCTTTTAATTTGTAAAAAATTGATATTAAATATATTTTTGATTATGATATATAATATAATATAATGAATTAAATAAGATGTTAATTATTTATCTTAAAAAATATTTTAACAAATTACCAGATCTAATTAACTCAGCATAAAAGGTGGACTATAAACTTAAAGGTGCTTTTATTTAAATAAATTAAATTAAATATTTAAGTAAATTTTTAATAATTTATATATATATTTGTTTTATTTCTTTACCATTATAATAAGCTAATAATTTTAAAGGCAACTAAACGGAGTCATTAATAAGCTCCCTAAATAAAACTTTCATATTAGTTTTCTTTTATTGCTCTTCTTATTATTAAAAAAGCATTTAATACTTATTTATATCCTCTTTTTTTTTAGTGCTATGTGTTGGAAAAATCAATTTTAATTCTTTGTCTAACTCAATGCTTTAAACTTTTTAACTTTATTTCTCTTATTATTGCAATTTTTATGATTAATTCATTTCATTTAACTTTTATTAAGTAAATCTATTTTCTATTTTTTGCATTTCCAAATCTTCAGCGTTAAATATTTTGCTCCCTAAATCCTATTATTTAAATTATTATTTACTGGTGTTATCTATATTATTATCCTAACTTTAATTCTAGTTTGAAAAAAACACATTTTACTTTAAATTTAGTTTTTAATTTATATCCCTAAAATATTGATTATTTTTATTCTAATTACATAAGCTATTACCCTTAAATTTTATCTAATTTATCAATTTTCCTTTTTAGAATGCCTAACCTAAAAATTTTTTCATCCTTCTTTTATAAAATATAACTGGTTTTTCAAAAAATTAGTAGCACCAAAAATTAAATAATTTATAATAAAATAGATAGATTATGTTTTTATTTGTTTTATTTTTTTTATAATTTTATTTATACTATACTAATTTATAAAAATTCATAGAAATATTAAATTAAATGTATTTATATAAAGATGGATAATAAAACCCAAGTTTGACTGTTTAATTTACTAAAATTGTAATTTAAAATATCACAAATTTATAAATAGATTAAACTAATTATAAGAACTATAATATATCTAATGATATTAATTGTATGATGTAATATATTAACTAATTTTATTATAAATGAACTAAAATATTTATAACTATTATTGAATAAAAGATAGACATAAAACTAAATTATATACTATTATTTAACATATTTTTTCTTTTTATATTTATACATAAGAATTTTTATTTTAATTATTTATATATTTACTTTTAATCAATCACATTTTAAAACAAATTTAAAAAATACTATACTCAAAACTTTATATCTGTTAATTCAATATCTATACTGTCATCAAAATGAGATTTATTATTATCATTCATAATTTTATCTGATTATTCTTCAAAATTAACCCTTTTTATTTGAATTAAAAATAATATACTAACAGTAGCTGCTAAAAATCCTAAAACATACCATATACCCTATAATAAAAAATAAAATTGTTAAATAAAATATTTCTACATTCATTTAAAATAATTTTTTTTTACGAATACTCCCATATCTAAATAATAAACTGTATATAATGAAAGAGGTAAACCTATTACATAATATACACCAATAAAAGAAAATGCGGCATTATTTTATTTTCCTAAACTTCTTAAAATTGAACCTAAAACAACTTAATATGAGTCGGGCAAAAAGTAACATATCATATATATAGTGTAAATTTTAGAAAAATTCCTACATTTAATTAAATTTTAATTTATTAAAGTAAATTAAAAATAAAATTTTTTAGTATTTATTAGTAAAATTTATTATTTTGAATATTTTTTTATTTACTGTTCCATTATCTCATCAGTAGTAAAATAAGTAGTGAACAAAGGTTTAGCAAAATAACTTAAAATCCAAATAACGATTGCAC
Source organism: Pseudocohnilembus persalinus (assembly GCA_001447515.1). Taxonomy (NCBI): domain Eukaryota; phylum Ciliophora; class Oligohymenophorea; order Philasterida; family Pseudocohnilembidae; genus Pseudocohnilembus; species Pseudocohnilembus persalinus. The sequence continues at coordinate 197,344 of LDAU01000223.1, read as the reverse complement.
AAAATATAATTACAAAGCCAACTACCTTTGATAAATTTTTTGCAACTTTAGGTTTTCCTTAACCCATTAAATTTCCCATATAAGAATTTATTGCGTACCCGATTCCCATAGGCACCATAAAAAAGAATAAAATAATTCCTATAAAACTAGAATGTGCAGCCAATTAAGACTTATTTCCATATTCAGCAGCTATTAACTAATAATAAAAATAAATTAAATTTAAATTTTAGTAATTTTTACAAATAAAATAATAAATTTTCAATAAAATATTAATGAATATTTTAAATTACAACTTAAATTTCAAAAAAACACCACTCCAAATATATAACAGCACCTATACCCAACGAAATTCTTAAATAGTTTTTAATTGCTTAAAAATCTATTACTTCACTGCTCCATTCAGTCCAGCATTGCCTATATTTACTTTCGCTTCCATTTTCTCTTATTTCTTTTTTTAAAATATAAAATATTATACAAGCCTATCCGAATTCAACTATACCCCTAGATAATGCAATTCCCACAACATCTAATTATATAACCCAAACTAATAAATATAAAAAAAAAGGAACAATTGCATACATACAATTTGCAACCATCATTGGTACATAAAAATCCTATGTTGCTTACATAAGACATTTGAAAATATCGAAAATTGTGAAAAAAATTAAAGCTGGGAAAATACTCACTATCTAAAATAAAATAAAATAAATTAAGATAATTATAAATTTTATTTTTTTTAAATTTATTTTAAAATTAGTCTTATTTATTTTTAAAGAGGAAAAATATATTTTTACGTAATTATGAACGTACTATGCAATTATGGGATCTATGTTGAAATATATTAAAATAGTTTGTAAATTTAACATAACTGGTATCATCATAAAAATAAATGTAAAATCTATAACAAAAGCTCTTTAAATTAACAAACCCACTAATTTATAATTTTTAGCCCCATATGCATGTGATGCTTAAACATAAAAACCATTATTTAAGGAAACTATAATTGAATATAGCATAGCGTGATAGCAAGTGACTCCAATACTAATAAAAAAATATTAAATATTTTAATCTAAAATACCATATGATAAAAATAATTTTATATTATTTTTGAATTTAAATATTTTTTATATATAAATGAAAAAAATAATTTTTATTTGACTAACTTAATTAATTAGTATAATTTTACTATGATAAGGTTAAAATTTCGAAAATGTAAAAAATAATATAATTATTATAAAAAATTAATAAAATTAGCCTAATCTAAAACAAAATTTAACCAATATTAAAAATTTAATAAAAAAAATACACATATTATTAAATTTTTACCCATATCCAGAAACAATATCATTATCATTGGTAGAATTAGCAGCCATCATTGAGAAAAAATAAATTATAAATAATCCAATACTAGACCCGATACTTGGTGTGCATGCTTTTAATAAATCCCAACTTTATCTAAGAGGTTTAAACTAATATAAATATTAAATACTTTATTTATTTCATTATATCTTTAAATATTAAGACTTAAATTTAAAAATTTTCAAACCTTAACATAAGAAAAATTGTTTTAACATTTTTCTAATGAGAATATTTATTATTATTTTAAAGTAAATTAAAAAAAAATAATTAGCTTTCATTTTTTAATTTAGATCTATTATTATTTACTTCTGTGTCTACCATGAAGCTGTAAACTTACTCTTAAGTTTTTATTTATTCAGATATAATGAAACTTTAACGAATACCTTCTTCTTCCATTTATAAACCTTAGTATTTTGTTTTTTATTTATTTATTAAATTATAAATTTGCAAAATCAATAATTTTTAATAGTATTAGATTTTATTGAAATATAAATCAAAATCAAAATTATTTGCGATATTCTTTTATAATATAATTAAAATTTCCAGAAAATGTGTATAAAGATTCTAACAAATATATATAATTTTAATGATTTTATATATAATCATTACAATTTTTATATATATATAATATTTAATATAAAATTATATAGTATTATTTACACTTTTTGTTATTTTACTTTCTTTAAGTTTATAAAATAAATTTTATAAATTTAGGCTAATATTATAAAAATAACCAAGTTAATTTTAATTCTTGAATTAAAAGTTTTTATAAAAATTAAAATTAAAGAAAAGGTTAGAAATTAATATCAGTAAAAATAAATAAGGGAAAAAAAGTACATTGAGCAGAAAAAAAAATATTTTACACCTTTAAGAACAAAAATCATCAGAATTTAATAAAATAGTTAATAATATTATAATTCAATTTAGTAATTTATATATTATTATATAATAATATTTTTTTCAGTATTTTTACAATTTATTTGGTACAATAATTTATAATTCCTATGCTTTTAAAGGAGAAACCTCTTATTACCCATCCATTAATTTTTCAGATAAAGCTTTTTCCATTGTAAGCTCAATATCTCCCTATATACATTCTTCCATAATTTGTTATCTTATCTTAGTAGATGCCTTTTTTACATTCACTTATTTTAATTTGTATAAATACAATATGCAAGTAATCCAACTTACAATTCCAAAATTTATCCAAGCCCCCTATAAATAAAAATTTATTATATTCATTTTTAATTAATATAATTAAATAAAGTATAACTTTAAATATTTTAAATTTACATAAGTTCCTAAATCCATTGTAAATATCATAAAATATCCTAAAGGAGTTCCAATTAAATAATAGGCCCCAAAAAATACATACATAGCATAATCTTGTTAGCCCAAACTTCTTAAAACCGAGCTAATGATAACTTAAAAACTATCAGGAATGAAATACATTATCAAATAAAGTTCATAAATCTACTCAAAATACCTAAATACATATATTAATTTATAAAATTTTAAGTTTATATAATTTTTTTTAAAAATATTTAAAATTTTTCATATTTAATAATAATTTAATTTAATTACATTCTCATATCCCCTTCAGTTGTAAAATAACGAGTAAAGAAATTTTTTAAAATCCATCCTAAAATTTAAAAGGCTACAACAAAAGTTATAGTGGCGCTAACTATAATTTTAGAAAAATTTTAAGCTACTTAATCTTTTCCAGCTCCCATTAGATTTCCCATAAATGTATTTGCAGACAAACCCATACCAAAAGGTATCATATAGAAAAATAACAATAATTAACAAAATGAAGCATGAGCAGCTAATTACTCTTCGTTTCCGTAAGTTGCAACCATAAGCTAAAATATTCGTATAAAAATAGTTAATTTAATTTAATAAATAATAAATTTTAAACATAAAGGATTTATTAAATTTATAAAAATTACCATTTAAATTTCAAAAAATATGTTTTCCAAATAAACACAAGCTCCTATAGTAAATGATTTCACCAAAAAATCCCATATTTCTTGCAATCTCAAAGCCTCCATTGTTAAAGGTATCCAACTTTCGAAAAACAAACTTTCTTCCTATAAAATTTAATAAATAAATAGTATAAAAATGATTTAAGATTTTAATTCTATATTTTAATAAATGAATAAAAAAGTTACTTATTTGTCTCGTATATCTTTTTTCAAAAATATATACATCAATACAAAACCCAAAAATTCAGAACAAGATCTTGCAATAGCTATTCCTGGAACTCCCCATTACAGATTTACCACAAAAATATATAAAAAAATTGCCGATATACCGTAAGAAAAATTTTATATATACATAGGAATATGAAATTCTCTACTAGCCATAAATAATTATTTTATCACTTCTCCTCCTATATAACAAATTATCCCAGGAAGTGAATAAAGAACCTTAAATTGTGTATATATTAATAAAAAACTTATTAGTATAAAAAAATATAAATTTATAATAATCAATATCTTTTAGAATTAATGATATATATAAAATTATTTATTTAAAAATTAATAAATTATTTTTAATTACAAATATCTGTGCATTTTTAGCAGTAACTTCTTCGACGTTAAAAAACATCATTATTTATTATAATTATGAAACTATTGGAAAAGTTATTATAATATATAAAACATTTATCCAAAATCCTCTTTAAAGTAAAATTCCCATATATCTAAAATTTTTAGCTCCAAAAGCTTAGGACAACTGTGTAAAAAGTCCATCATTTATTGACATAACAACTGCCACTTATAAACACATATAACAAGTGAAACCGACCCTTTTAAATTTAATAATTTAATAAATTAATAATTTTTATTTATATGTTATAAAATATAATAATTATACTTATATTTATTTAATTTTAAAATTTTTTTTGACTTTATTTAAATTATTTTAAAATGAATTAAAATACTTATGTTTATTATAAAATCCATAGTTCCCTTGACATATATAAAAAATGTGGTAAATTATCTGCTCATCATATAAACAAAAAACAAATAAAAATAGAAAATTAAAAATAGTAATTAATTATAAAAAAAAAAATGGTAAGTAAATCATTAAAAATAAACTAAAAAGTTTTTAAAAATTAACATATAATTTAAAATCCAAATTTATTTTTTGAATTTAAATAGTTATTTATATAAATTTTTACGCATAACCAGCCACAATTTTATTATTTTCTGTCGAATTGGCAGCAACCATTGAAAAAGAATTAATCAAAAAAACTCCCAACGCAGTTGCGATACTTGCATAAGAGGCCTTAAAAAACTCAAGACATTAACTTACAGGTTTAAACTATTTAATAAAAACAATTTAATATAAATATATTTATTAATAAGTATTAAAAATACAAAAAGAATTTTCAATATTTTACTATTTATAAAATTATTTTTTATTTTTTGTATTTATAAAATACAATTTTTTTTTTTATATATAATTTATATATTTGGTTAAATTAATAATTGAATTTTATATTTACTTGCTTTTATTTCAAAAAATTAAACTCCTCAACTTCATTTATTAATGAAAAATTGCTCGAACTATTAAATCCAGGTTTTCCCATTTTGCATCAATATATTTTAAAATTAATTTTTTTATTTTTTATTTTTAATAATTTTTTATTTTCTTTTTAATTTTTGTTTTTAATTCAATATAATCAAAATCAAATAATAACACCCCTATTTTAATAGTATGTTATTTTTATTTTTTTTTAATAAAAATATAATTTATTCAGTAATCTATAATTTTAATATTATATATTATATAGTATTTTCTCGAAAAATCACAGAAATGACATATTATTATAGTAAATGTACCATTATCTTTTTTTGCAAATGAATCAAAAATCAAAAATCAAAAAGAGAATCATTAAGCTAAAAATTTGGAATAAAAAATCCAAAAAAATGAAAAAATATACTAGCAATCTTTTAAAAAATAAAATCTTAATTGCTATTAATTGAATATTTATAATTTAAATTACCTTATAAATACTATCAATTAAATATATTATAAAAACTTTTCTAATTAATTATACTATTATTACAATCTTTATTTTATACCATATAATTTTAATTTAAAAATAAAATAATCAAAAATAATAGGAGTATAGATATGACACATTTTAATATAAACTTATTAAAAATCATTTTTTTTATGCCTCTTATAGATGTTTACATGTTTACTCAATTAGTTTCATTATTTCTTACTCTTGTTATTCCCTAATTTTAAATTTACATAAAAATTATATATAATATAAAAATATAATATTATTAACACACTTTTCTTATTCATATTCTTATTATATTATATATTTATATTTTAATTCTTTTATAAACTCATATTTTATATATTATGTTAAAAATTAAAAAATCTGAATAATATATAAATTTTTGGGAAAATTTATAACTTCATTTGAAAATAATTTTTGCTTTTTATATAAAATATAAAATATATATGTTAAAAAATTATTCAAGTTATTGACTTATAAATGTATTATATTTTTTTTTAAATTAGCCAACTTAGTTTTTAGGATGTTATTATATTAATTTAAAATTAAAATTGTATAGAATAATACAATATATTTAGACAACTAAGTAAGCAAAAAAATATTATTTAAAAAATAATTACTGAATAAAATCTTTATTTCATTCATTTTAAATAAATTTATATTTGTATTAAATAAAGTTAAAAAGTAAATTTTTTTTTAAATACTTCCTAATAAATAATTAAATATTTATTTAATATATAAAAAACTATCAAATTACTTCTTATTTAATAATTTTTTTAAAATTTAATAAAAATAGACAATAATAAAAATTGTAATAGCAAATTCTTTACCTTTCTTTTTTTTCAAATTCAATTTCCAATTTTACCCTAGACACCAAATCTTATATCATTTGAAAAATTGCCTATTAACTTTCCTCTTATTTCAATTCTTCATTTTTTGCTTTTATTATAATTTCTGAAAATTATTAACCTAAATTTGAAACTATTTTTTCATCATTTTATTCTCTAACTTATTAATTAACTTTAATTTATTTATTAATTTCTTCGATATTAAAATCTAATTGCTCTTCTAATTTGAATATCTATTTTATAAAAAATTTATTCAACTTTTTATACTTTTAATAATTAGAAACTTATTTATAAAATGATAAACCATCAATATTCATATAATAAATAAATATTGAATAACTCTATATTTACATTTGAAAAAATCAAACTTATAAGATTATAATTATTAAAAATTAAAAAATATATTTTAAAAGTTTTTTTCAAAAATTGTATAAAATAAATCATAACTTATAATTTACTTTTTATGCATTTGCCTAAAGATTTTATTAAATATTTTATTTCACATTTTCTAGTTTTTATTTCACATTTTCCAGATATTTATTTTAATCATTTTTTCTCTTCTAAAATAAAATGATAATTTATTTTCATTCTATAAAATAATTTTAAAATTTTAAAAACTTAAAAATTATTTATTACTTTCAATTCATTACCAATTAAATCAGAATATTTTTAGGTAAAATCTTCAATTTATTGAATAGAAGAATTCATTTTCTTTTCTCTAAAAACCTCATCGTGTTCTAATTATTTTTCAACTTATTAAATCTATGTTTATTTATATAAAATTTAAAATTATCTTATAAAAATGAGAATAATATATAAATAATTATGAAGATGTTAATAAACTATATAAAAAATGAATTTTACCTATTCTTTTAAATAATTTACTTTGCCGTACATTCCAGCTTATATTTATTCAAATTATTCCTCTATTCCTTTCAATTTAGTTTCAGAAATAAGCAACTTTGAATATCTTTCATTTCCAATATTCAACTAATTTAAATTATATTTTTATATTTAATATAAAATTATTTATTATTTATTTAATATTAAACTGTAATTTCAAATATTTGAAACTTTAACAATAAATTCAAAATAGATCATTATTAAAATAATTTATTCACATTTAAATGCGCCAATTTTTCGCTCATTTTTTATATTCTTTCTCCACCAGCTGTAGAAACCATCGCTAAATTTAAATAAATGCTTCATTATATATTTAATTATCTAATAATGTCTCATTTAAAAATTTAAAATTTTGATAATATTTATTCTTAAATTATTAATTAATGAAATAGGTTTTAGAAATTAATACAAATAATCAAAAATATTTAAATGTATAAAAATATTATTTTTTTATTTATTTATAATATTTCTTCTATTACATCTTGACATATTTGTCGCCATAATTATATACTTTTCAATGTTAATAATTTATTTTTTAGAATTTTATTTCAGGGATTTTAAAAAATTTCTAACTTTTAATTCAACTATTTTAAGTCTACATAGGTTAATTAATATAATAAAAATTCTGTTTTTTCCCAATTAATATAATTTAATAAAATTCTAAAGATAAAAAAATATACAATTAATAAATTATAATATCTTAATATAAAAAATAATTTAACTTTTATAAAATATTTTAAATAATCATGCCGTTATTTTAAATCACAATGTTTAATAACCAATCAATAATAATTAATAAGAATTTTATTAGCTTTTCCCCAATTAATCAAATCTCTCCAATTTTCCTCACAACTCAAAGTCTCAATATTTCCTAAAAACAATATAAATTATGTTAAATTAAAAATAATAAAACTTGTTATTTTTCTATAATTATTAATAAAATATTCTTCTTTACCTACTATAATTAACCCTCTTTTCGCTCTAGTTAAAGCTACATTCATTCTTCTAGGATCCTTCAAAAATCCTAAATTTCCCTTAATTTTTTATAATTTATTATAGATAAAAAAGATTTTTATAGCTATATATAAGATTAAATTATAATATGTCATATATTTTTATGTTTACCCCAGTATTTGATCTTACCGTACTAATAATTATCACGTCTCTTTCCATTCCCTTTATTTTTATGTTAAATAAATATATCTAATAAATATTTAAAAATATGATTACCTAATATCCATCAACGGTATCAACATCACTAATTATCGAATTTCTATTCAATTTTGCAATTTTTTATTAATTTAATCCAAACAAATGAGGGAATTTCTATATTTAAATATTTTAAAAAATATTTACTGATAGCTTAAATTATAAATATAGTAAAAGTTACCCTTGCTTAATGATTAACTTCATTTCTTATTCTTCTTTTTTAAGCATCGTAAGGTGTGATAATACCAATTTAATTAATATTAATCATTCCTCCCTTAAGCATTTGCAATAAAATTTCAATAACGACCTCAACCTCTCTAATAATAAATAAAATTAAAAGGTTAAAATTGATATGAAAAATAATAATTAATTAAATAAATAAAAATATTATTATATTTATATATTTTTTACTTATTATTTTATATACTAGATGAATAAATTGATTCTTAGCCATTAACATTAACAATAGCTACTCTTACGTATTAATTTGGCCAAGTAAACCCTTTTATTATAGGCCTGTGCGTTTCCCCTACACCATTTTTTAATAAGTTATTATAAAATTAATGAGAAGGGAATAAGGCTATTGAAGGGTGCATTCTGTATTATTCAATAAGCATTTAAGGTTTTACTCCTTATTTAATTAATCTTTCAAAAAGACTTACAGTTAACCCCTTTGATTGAGCAAACACAGAAAGAACAGTTGGTGGCTAATAAGTATTAATAAATCATTAAATATTATAAAATAAGTGAAAAATATAAAAAGCTAAAAAAATTCAATTATTCGCTAAATTTTTCAATTAATCGAATAACTGACTTAATGTCAATTATAATATGAAAAAAAAAAATTTAATTTTTACTAATTATTTATGATCTCCAATTAAAACCAGCTATTAAGACCCTTTAATAACCGGAATAAGACAGGTTACTTCTGTAGACTAGGTAGCCTCATCCACTATAACTCTACTAAATTACATGTCATCTAAAAATTCTGACATACATCCCACATTTGTAGCACAAATCACTTAAGCTTCTTTTATTTAATTTCTCATCATTTGGTATCTTATGTTTCCAGCCTGCTAAATATTTCCCAAACTTTACTAAATCTTCATATTTCTATATCTAGGATCGTGCATAATTTCATTTCTTTCGTCATAACCAGGTCCAATTCTGACTGATCTTAATCCAGCCTTAAAAATTAAAAATTAAATTTTATATTTCAACATAAAATAAACTTAATTTATTTTTTGCATAAAATGTTTAAAAATAAAGTATAAAAAACCTAATTATTATATTAAATTAAAAACCAAATACAATCTATTATTTTAAAAAAAAACACCCTGACCCTTATAATACGAAAAACATATAAAATAAGCTATTTTTAAATAATAAAAACATCTGAAATTCTATATTATAAAAAAAAAACCTTAAAATATTTCGATATTATTATCTTAAATAAATTTATATTTAATATTAAAAATACCTTTTAAAATTCACAGTGTAAAATGTCAACAGCCACATTAGAATCAGCGCAAGCTAAAATTTGCTAAGTACTTTATCTACACCACTCTAAAACAATTTCCACAGCTGTAGTTGTCTTCCCAGTCCCAGGAGGCCCCTAAATCAGTGTAAGACATTATGTGGTTGCAGCTTTTAAGGCTTATTATTGAGATTAATTCAAATTTGTATTAATCACATACATACTTCTTTGTTACTATACTTTTGTCTCACTCTTAAAAAAAAAAAATATAAAAATTTTTTCATTTAAAAAAATATGTGAAATTATAATATATTATAGTAAATATTTTTTACACCAATAAATATATAGAGTAAGTATTTTTAATATAAGAATAATATAATATATTTAATATTTTTTATATAAATTAAAATAATATCTTATAGTACAAAAAAAAGGAATTACTAAACCTAATTCTTAATTTCGATATAATATTTATAAATATATAATTTTTTCTATTAATTTTAATTTAGTTTTATTTTTATTATTACCAATTTCCTTATGTATTCAGCGTTACAAATAGGAGGTGTCATTAATATTTAATTTAAAGTATGCGACATATTAATTTTTGTACAAAAAATATCTAAAGCTTCCATAGTTTTTTCATGAGTTGTTTTATTTACTAATTTGGTAACTTTCCATCTTCTTCCCACTTATTCAAAAGCTTCTTTTTATTCTTAAGTTGGTAAAGTAAATAATTTTAAAGTATAATCTTTTTCAATTGTTCTCACAAATGCAATCATGGCGTATTCTACACTATTTCCTTTCTCAGTAACTGTATTGTAAAACATCTAAATATATAAAAAAAATTATGAATTTTTTAATAGATATATTATAATTATATATTATTTTCAAAAATTTATTCATTTAATAATTATATTTAATTATTTTTTTTATAAATAAATTTATTTTATTTTTTTATATCTTACTTTTTATTCCTCTGTTTATTCCTACTCATTTTCGCCACATGCATTAATAAATGAAATCAAAGAATTTTAAGTATCTTTATATCCTGTCTTTTTTTAAGCTTCTTTATAATTTGAAGGAATTGGAGGCAATTCGTTATAAATTGGTCTGGAACCTTATAAGCTAAATGGATTTTTCGGCACTTTAGCTTATTTTTCTTTTAGTTCTTAATCAATCTTCATTTGTCTTAGTTCCTCCTCAGTTGGCAATTTCTACCCAGATAAACTTGTTAACATAATAAATTCCCCTTCAGCAATTTAATGGTACATATCTCTATTTTCAAGTTATCCTTTATGTAAAAATTTAAACAAAAATTATAATAAATTAAACAAAAATAAAAAGGAATTATAAAATAAAAAATTTATTATAATCAATATAAATATTTATAAAAATACCTCTTTTAACTATTTTGTTTTCTAAAGATTTTTGATTTTCTAAAGGCTAAAATAAAATAACTTCCTATTATTATTTATTTCCCTTTTTTGAAATATTTCCATCTACATTCATCAAAAAATCTACTGGTTTAGACTTACTTCTAGCAAATACCTAAAAAATACTTTCCAGTAATTCTACCATAATTATATTTTGTTTATTTGCCCAATAATTACAAGCTTAAGAATTTATAAATTCGTCATCATTTAATCTGACCTATTAAAAAAAAAAAAAAAAATTAATAAAGTAAAACAAAAATAGTAAAAATATAGGTAAATAATATATATATGCGTATTAATAATATATAGTTTTCTATTTTATAAATAAATGGTTTAAATTTTTTTTATATATAATATAAACAAAATTTCACATTTTAATTTTTATCTTTTTTAAATATTTTTTACTATTATATTTACATTTTTTGTATATATTTTTTTATTAATCTTTTTATTTTTTTTCATATTTTTTTACACTTATTTTACATTTTTTTTATATACTTTTACAATTTTTTTATATTTTTTCAATTTTTTACCTTAGTATACAGTAATTCTGAAACATTTAAGGCGAAGTTTAGATCTCCACAATATAGTAACTAATCATACATTTCCTTTACTAATTAATATGATAAATAATTATAATTGGGGTCCTTTACTTCCCTCGCTGTATAACTATCTATAATAGGTTAACTATCCTATTAAATCAAAAAGGCTTTTTTATTCATTGTCAAATTTTTCAAAACTTTTTCCTGTAAAATATCTTAATTCAAATTTGATTTTAAATATGATATATGTTATTATTATAAACCATAATCAGACCCTAATACAATATCTGAACTCACTTTATATCTTACATCATCTTTTTTTATTAAAATAAAAATTTAATTATAAATTTTTTTTTAAATAATCTTATATGTAATTATAATTATTGATTATAAAATTATTAATTTAATTTACTATTGTCAGTTGCTTCTATAACTTCTATTTGATTGTTATTATTATTAGGCTATAAATTTTCTAATTCAATTATTTAAGATTATACCTACTCAACTAAACTGGAATAATAGTATTTTAAATTTGAATATTAATTGATATCAATCTTATCTTTTCCATTTTCCAAATTTTATAAATATTATTCTAACTCATTTTTATATTTAAGTAAATCTCCTTTAGTTTTTTCCTTGTTTTTCTCAGTTTCATTTACATCTTATCCATCATTAAAACCTTTTTTTGTTTTTTTTGACTAATTTTATAAAACTGAATTAGGATTAACTGATTCCAATAAATTTACCTGCAAAATAAAATTATTCAGAATTATTAAGTATTAATTTATTTTAGAAAATTTAAGTTTACATTCTATTTTTCGCTATTATCTTCAGTTTAAATTCTCTTTTGTGGATTTTAAGTTACCTAAAATAGTAAATAAAATAAAATTATCAAAAAATTTTAATTATTTAAAAGTTTTAAAGATAATTTAAATTAATAAATAAACTTTAAATATCTAAAAATATTAAAAATAATAATATAAATAAATATATATAAAACTTTAAATATCTAAAAATCTTTAAAATAATTATATAAATAACTAACCTTTCCATTTTCCCCAAATTCTTCTTTAAAATTAGTAAACTACTCATTTAAAGTCTTTTACTCTTCTTAACTCACATTAACCACATGCATTTTTTAATCTAAATTTTATTAATAAGGATTTGCATTAACTAATTCTTATTCATTATCTTTATCAGTAACTTTTTAGGCAGTTTCATCTATATCCGGTTTATTAACTATAACATTATAAGTGTCTTTTACGTCATAAGGGTTATTAGTTTCAAGTCTTATATTTTGCCCGTATCTTCTTTACAACTCATCATTCATTAATTTTTCATTTTCAGGATCATTTTTTTGTGTTTATTGTTTTTATTGTTATTGTTTTTAATCAAGCTTTTACTGCTCTTTTTGCTTTTTTAATTATTAGTTGTTTTTTTGAGTATCAGTTTTCTCCTAAATTATGTCTAAAATACATTTTAAATACACTATATTTTTCTTCAAAATTGCATAACACCAAATACTATTAATCTAAATAAATTTTTTATATATTTTGTAAATATAGGACTAAAAAAAATTTTTATAATTATGGTTTGAAATTATCAAATATATTTTTTATTAAATAATATATAATATAATTTACCTCATTCCACTCTGCATTTTTTTTATTAACAATTTTACACAACTCCTAACAAGCCTCCATAAATTTATCTTCTTTTAAATAATCCTACATTTTTCTAGAAATTTTATGTATATAATTTTTCTCTAAATTTTTAGAATTGTCAGGAATTGGAGGCAAATTAGCAATATCCCCAATTCTAAGCCCTCCTTTTTAGGCGTACATTTAAGTATTTTATCTTTCTTATTCAGCTTTTTTTTGCGCTTCTTCTTATTTATCCCCTAATAATTTTTTATTCAACTCATTTCTCAATTTTTATACAAAATCATCTTCTTTAAATCCTATTCTTATCCAACCTTCGTCCATGATTTTTTTCACTATTATTTCTTATACATTAAACTTAGCGTCTTTTCTTGATTAACCTCTAGCATATCCTTCAAAAGTGGGGATATGATAATCACTAAAAGAAACCTATGTAAAAATTTAAATAAAATATCTTTTAAATAATTTATGAAATTTTAAAACTTAACTTTGTGTAATAAATATTTATTTAGATTAAATTTTATGAAAATAGTTTTATTATTCCAGTTTTGTTTTTTATAAAGAAATAAAACCCTAATATTTGTAAATCCTTTACATATAAAGAAAAGTAATTTTATAATATATTTGTATAGAGGTATAATTTGATATGAATATAATTCGCTTAGCAATATTTATTAATTGCTTAAAAATATATCATAAAATCTTCTAAATTATATAAATTCATACTTGCATATATGCTGAATTTAAATATATATATATATCAAAAAGTAGAAAAAAATAATAACTTAAATAAAAAATTGCTATCTCAACCAAACCCCAACCAACACATAATAATAATAAATTAATATTTATTTTTGTTATTTTTATTTTTATTTTTATTTTTTATTTACTTTTCCTTTACACTAGAAAAGTTTATTACCATTTTAAGTTTAAGAAATTTCGGATATCTCATAATCTCCCTTACCTTTTGCGGTTTGGACCCAATTATTAAATTCTCCGAAATTTCTTAATTTCCAATATTACATTATATCTTCTTTTTCGCTTTCAGTAAGTGTCACTTTTTCCTTTGGAATTGGCTTTGGCCTACTTTATTATATCCTTTAATAGGCCTGTATTTATTGCTAAGTTGGCTGTCCGTTTGCAAACGGAAAATAAGCCCCGTAAGGGTTGTAATATGGATTTCCTTACATATATATATTTATTTATTTTTTAAAATATTTTATTCTAAATTAATTGTATTTTTTTTTTTTTAATATATAATCTTAGAGTTTTAATAGTAATAAAAAATTATATCATTTATTTTAAAGAATAATTCAAACACAAAAATAATTTTTTCTAGTTTCTTTTTTTATTTATCAACTAAAAGAAACACTAATAAAATAATCGAAAATACAATTTACTAATAAAATTAAATTTAATACTAAATTACATAAGATTTTTTAATTGTTTATTATAATACATAAAAAACTCATATTAATTTTGAAATAATATATTTGGTATAAATCAAAGTATATTTTATTTAATATATTCTTATAAAAGATTTTTTTAAACAGGCTTTTCCCACCAATATTCTATACCATAACTTTTTAAATTTAAATTTTTGTCATCACAACTGTTACCAGACAACAGTATAAATTTCTATTATTTTTCCAATTGTAATATTTGCTATTTTTAAAAAAATTAATAAATTTTAGACAAGTTTTGCTTAATATTTAATTTTAAATTTGAATTAATCTATAATTTATTTACAACATTATTTATTTTTAATTTTAAACCTATATTTTTTTTTATATTTTATAAAATTATACCTTAATTGTATCCAAACCACTTAAATTTCCCATATTCATATCCATAAAAATAATTTTATATTTTTGGCAACAATTATTTTATTATTTTTCTCTAACTCTAGAAATGGCTTACTCTCCACTAAATGCAGAGTCAATTTTTTAATAATAAGATCTTATAATACTTTTAAAAGATATTATATTTAAAGGCTCATCATCAACTACCTTTAAAAAATTTTATAAAAATTTTAATAATTATAATAAATTTTTTATATATTTTTAAATATTTTATAAAATAATTACTAAAATCTAATTGCATTAACACTTTTTCTATCCATTTTCTTTATCATTAAACTAAATAAGTATTCTATCAGAACTATTATCTCTTTTAGTGGTAAAATTACTACAAATATTATTTTTTTTTACATCCATTTATAACTATATATCATCCAAATCGTAAGCATTTTATTTAGATTATAACAAATATTCTCTCGAAATGTGGCCATCATTGTTTAAAATACTGCTCATATTATTATTATTTAATGCCAAATTATTTATACTATTTGAATTATTTTCCAAACCTAAATTATTATTAATGTTACTAATATGTGCAATGTGAAATTGTCTACTGTCATGAATTTAGTTATAATCTTAATTATTTTCTTTATTTTCTCTACACTCATCAAAACTTCTATCATCTAAATCTTCGAAATTAAATTCATCTTTTTCAATCATTCTATTACTTTAATTTTATTTATACTCTTTATTTTATTTAGGGTCATTTTTGACCTTCATATTATTCTAATTTTAGTTATAACTATAATTCTAATTTTTTTATGATGTAGATAACTATTCGTCTGCTAATTATTTAATATGTCCGTATTAAAATAGTTTTTGCTTTAAATGATTATGATAATCGTCTGAAGTAAACTATGAAAATTATGTAGTTTAATGCTAATATTCTTCAGAATCGTGATTCCTTAAATTTTGGTAATTTTTAATTTAAAAAACAAATTAGGATCCTTCACCATTTATCCCACTTGATTATACCTATATTCCCTTTTTATTTCCAGATAATTAATAAACGAGTCGATTACTTATTTCAAGTCCAAGTCCCTTATTAAAAAATTAAATTAAATCACTAAATAATCAATATATTTTAATAAATAT
Source organism: Pseudocohnilembus persalinus (assembly GCA_001447515.1). Lineage (NCBI taxonomy): Eukaryota > Ciliophora > Oligohymenophorea > Philasterida > Pseudocohnilembidae > Pseudocohnilembus > Pseudocohnilembus persalinus. Next base: position 180,919 of record LDAU01000223.1, on the reverse strand, counting down.
ACTTAAAAAATATATATATAAATCAATACTACATAGATATACAAAATAATTATAGACAAATATTAGTATAATAATTTTTTTTTACCACGCCCTAAGGATTTCTGTCATCATCTTTTATTTTTGCAAAAGCTTTAAATAATTTTTTTTAATTCTCCTATGAAATACCCACACCTGTATCTTTAATAGTAAATTATATGTATTCTTGCTAAATTATTTCATTTTATTATTAATCATCATCTTCAACTTCTAGTGTAGAGTATACTTTTTTATTGTTTTTTTATTTTTCAGTTAATTTAAGCTACAATCCTTATTAAGAGTCTATTTTTTATTATTAAATACAGCTCACTATTATTCCAATAGATCCTTAATCTGTAAATTTGATACAATTACCTATAATATTCATCATAATCTGAGTCAGTCCTTTATAATAAATATTTTATTAAAAATTATACTAATTAATTTAAATTTATGCTATAATAATATTTTTTTATTTGTTTATGTTTTTATTAATTACTATTAAAATCAGAATTAACAAACTAAGGAACATTTTAATCAACATTTAAATATAAATCAAGACCTTTTATATCTGTAATGGTTCTCATTGTATCTTTTATGTTTACTAAAAATTCGTAAAAATTAAATTCCCTAATAGCAATATTAAAAATACCAGCTTTTTACTAACTTTCATCTAGTAAATCATTTACCCTATTTGTTAAAATTTATGTTTAACTTATAAGTAGTTATAATTGGGATTTCAAAAATTCTTCAGGATCACTTTTAGCTGTTTACAAACCACTACTAATTACATTTAATGGATTTCTTAGTTCATGAACAACTATATTTATTTAAAATAATTAGTTATATATTAAATAATAGAAATAAGATATTTTAATTTATAAATTTAAAAAATTGAAATTAAAATTAAATAATTATCTCTATTTTTACCATAATTATAGTGCATATTTTTATTTTCATTTAAAGTTATTAAAGCTTAAAGAGATTAAATTTTTGTCACATCTTAAATAAAAAATAAAATACAACTTTAATTTTTATAAATGATAGGAATCAATGTAACTTCAACAATTTTATATTTATTTTCATCTTTTATATATGCAAAAGAAGATTTTGTTCTCAAAAAATTATTTTTTTTATTAAACTTGTCCTTAGATAAATTTTAGAAAATAAATTAATTATATAATACTTTACAATTAATTTATATCAAAATTTATAAAAAGAAATTTTACCCCGCTTTTATTTGAAGCTTTGGGCGAATGTTATTTCTACCAATTTTATTAATTTTAAACTTTTGAAGAACTATTTTTATTTCCCAAATTAAATTAAGAAGCCTAACTTTAATACTACTAGCCCTGATACCTAGAATTTTAATTCATATACATTTTAACTTAAAATTTACTTTTTTCCTCATTAAAAAAATTTTAAAAATGAAATTTATTAAACAAGTTTTAACCATAAATGCTTTATTAACTTTAATCATCTATATTTTCTCTTTAATTCACATAAGTTTAACATTTTTATTTATAATCCCTCTTAAAATAACTTATTTATGACTAAGGACTCTGTTCATAATAAGTCTTACTTATTACCTTGTTGTTGTATTATTCTTGATTTTTTTAACTATTACTTTAATTAATAGATGTCTTATTTTAATCTTCATTTTCTTAATCTTTTTCGTATTATTACTCCTCTATTTTATCAATTTCCTCGTCATTTAAAGATAAAAATTCACCACTATAAGACTATGCCAAACTCTAAATCTAATCACTATTTTTATCTTTTTATTTATTTTAAAAAACCTAATTTTCGTTATTTTTTTAAATGTTCTTATGTTATTTTTATTCATGTTCTATTTAGTAAATTTTTTAAAATTATCTCATTTTTAAAAACAACTTTTAAACCTCTGTAGATAGTACATTTTTATAGTTTAATTATTAACCACTTTAAATTTCTTAATATGATTATAAATTTTTGTCAAAAAAATTGCTTATTTAATTCTAATTTTGAGACCCACCTTATTATTAATAATAATTAGTACTATTTACATTATTGTAAAAAATAGATGCTTATGACGATTATTTTTAATTTATTTAAATATATAACTAAGATTTTTATTTTTAATTAATCAACCTATTTTTTTTTGAAATTTTACTTTCCAAGCTAGTATTCATTTTGTTTTCCTTATTTCCATCTTATAAATTGTTGTTATTATTAGCGTAATTGTTACTATAATAACTACCTTAGTTTATTTAATTTTTTTGACCATTCTTTTACATTTTAATTAACTTTTAAGAAAAGCTGTATTTTTCTATATAAAAAAAATTAAATAAAATTAAAACAATTTATCATTAATAAAATTTGTTGAATTACATTATCCGAAATTTAGATTATTTTCTGGACTTGTATCCTGTTTTCGGATCAAATTTATAGAATCATATTATTTTTTATTAGAATTATGACTATTATTAATGTAATATTTAGTAATAATACATTATAGAAATTCAGTTAAATTAAAAACATTTTCTTATTATTCAATCAATTCGAAAAATTATTTATTTGAAAAAACTATATTATGAGATTCATTAATCACTAACATTGGCTTAGAAAATTAAAAATATTCAAAGAAAATTTAAATTAATAAATTATAATATAATTATATATTTACTTAAGGTAGGAGATTAAAAATATCATGTATGTTAGTATTTAAATTTTTTTATGATATATTTTTCTAAATATCATCGATTTTTTCAACATTATAGAAAGACTATTCATTATTTAAAATTTAATCACTTGCTAAATATTTTTTACCCAATAAATTATTAGTGACATCTAATTTAGAGCCCATATTTAATTTATTATTTATTTGTTATTATTCATTTTATGCTTCATGTTTTCGCTTAATTTGAGAATTTTCTTTACTATCACAATGATTTAAGTTAATATTTAATGATAGACCTGGTTAATTTATTTTACTTAAACTAGTTTTAAAATATTAATTTTACTATTATTAACTAATAAATTAGTCTTAAAAAGCTTATTCAAAACTTATTGTTTTTAAATTTTTATTCAATATATTTTAGCTTTATATTTTACTTTTATCTTTATTATTTTTTATTAAACAATTTTTAAGACTTAGATAAATATCTTTACTATTTTATTTATTATTTACTTATATATCATTGATATTCATAGTTTTGCACTTTTATAATGGATGTTATTAGTTATATTATGCTTTTATTATTTCTTATTTACTTTGTGTATTTTACAATATTAAAAATTCATCCAAACTTATTCTTTTACAATTATTATTACACAACAGATTTGTAATTAAATCATACAATGTTAATTAATGTAATAAATTTTATTATTTTTAAATAAATTGATGAAATCCAATAGCATGAAATATAATATTAAACAAAATATTAATAATAATTATTAAAAACACCATATATCCATTATTTTTATAATTTCCATCATTTTTTATTAGCTCGTATAAATTGAAAACTCTAAATTAAGCATAAACTGCTTAAAGTACTATCATAAATTAAATTATCTTAACTAATTTAGTGTCTATTATATTAATTTTTTTGTAAGCAAACACCATTAAAATCAAATAAAATCCTATTTTAAATTATTGTATATACAAACATAAAATAAAATTGTTACTTACAATTTATTCTTAGTCAATCTCAATTTAATATTCTTAAACTTGTTAACTTTTTTCCATAATTTTGCACTACAAACATTTATCTACTATTATTTAAGAACTTTCAATAAAAAATAACTAAATAAAATACATTGAAAATGTGACAACCTTTGATAATTTATAACTTAAATATAGTTTTTAATTTAAAATAACATCTAATTCTTCAAATATATTAACCCAAATTTGTTTAAAATTTTTAAATTTTTTATTTTTATTTTAAAACTAACTCTTATTATTCAAATTTTATTCATTACTGTCCATTATTAATTTTCTAATATATTCAAAAAATATGGTAAATTATTAGAATTAAAAATTAAAATTAATAATTAAAATATATGTTAATAATATAAATAAAGGAATTAATAAAATATAAAATATTAATTTAATTACTATTCTATAGGGCCAGCTTAGTTACTTTAATTTTAAAAATTTAGTTAAATTTTATTTTTTTATTACATATCAATTGTTTAAAATCTAGTTTTATTTTAATTATAATCATATTTTATTCCTTTTTAATTTTACATTCTTTATGTTTGGTTTTTTTCCTGAATATTATATTAACAATAATTACCCAAAGATTTACTGGTTGATAAATAATTTATTTTATAAGCCCTATTATTATTAGCAGAAAATTCACTCAAATGATCTAATTTATTCTAATTTAACTTTTTAGTCTATTAATTTTATAATGGAGCTTCATTTTTATTTTAATTTATTTACTGCTAGTTTTTTTATGTTTAAAATTCTAGGAAATTTTCCATTCCATCTTATACAGCATTTTAAATACTTAATTTATTCTTAAAAAAATATCTAAATGCAATTTCTTAAAACAAAAACCCTAAAAAACTAATTATACATAAAAAATAAAAACTTGTTTACTATCTCTTACTAAATAATTCTTAATTTTTATGGCTAAAATTTTGAAAAATTAACACATATATCAAATAAACTAATATTACAATAATTTAAAAAAGTAATTCCAGTTTATTTTTTTCAGAACAATTTAATCCATTACAAATCAATTTAAATAGCTTGAATTTTACTATTTTACAATCCTTAAAATATTCTTATTATTCAGTTTTATTATGATTTTCTTCTTTTTCTTTCAATATTATACTTTTCTATTCCAATTTTTATTTAGTTTTCATTAGTTTTTTTTTTTTTATATTTTAAATGAATTTATTATTTTATAATTTAAATGATTTTAATAAATAATGTAAAATATTAGATTATTTTTTAATTTTACAAAATGAAATTTAATTCATTCTATATAATAATATAAGATAAAAATCATTAATTTAAAAAAAAAAACAAGAACAATTCAATAAAAAATAATTTAGAATAAACAAATAATATAAAAAAAATATTATAAATAAGTAGATTAATAAAAAACTTTTAAGAAATTAAGTTTTTATAAGGTTTTCTAAAAATATTATGAATCTAAAAAATAGAAATTAAATTAAAAAATTATATTTATAAAATTTAAAATATAAGCTTAAAACTATATTAATGAATTCATTATCTTGAAAGTAATATTAGATATTTTTTAATATAAATATATACAAAACTACAAAAGTAAATTATTTATTTTATATTTTTAATTATGATACAAATTAATATTTTATTTTTTATTAATCATTAATTAATTAATTACTTTATTCATTTATTTTTAAATAAGTTTTTATATATTATTTTTCTAACTTTACAATTTATTATTGGTTTTTATTTCGTGTTTCTTTATTTATACTTAAGTCTAAAATATAAATTAATTAGTAAATAAATAGGTTTTAAATTCATAATTCCTTTTATGAATTTGACTTTTTTACAAAAATTTTTAATTTTTCCAAAATTTAAAGAATTTTTTATTAATTCACAGGCTTGTAAATCAATCCATCCATTCCAATTTTAATTGCTTTTTAATTTAATTTTTCATCTGAATATCCAGTTAAACCATATATATGAAATTTTTTAACCTATGAACTTGAGTTTAAATAACAAAATGTAGTACTTGCACTTTAAATATTTGATTCTAATACTGAAGTTTTTTCTTTATATTTGGAAACTATATTCTATATTTTAAAAACGATAATTTAAAAAAGTTTCAAAATAAAATTAATTAAAAATATAAGTGTTCGTATATACTTTTGATAATTCAAATCCGTCCATTTATGGCATTTCAATATCAGTTAAAATTAGTTTATAATTTTTACAAAACGCACATTTAGAATTCAATTTTTAATTTACTTATTCGAGTGCTGCAATTCCATTGTAACAAAAATCACATTTTATTGCAATTTTTTAAAATAAAAGTTTCATTACATTAATATTAAATACATCATCGTCCACAACCTTTTTTTAAAATAACAAAATATTAAATGTAATAATTAAATATAATATTTTTATATTTGGTATTTATAAAAAATATTTTATATACCAAAATTTAAGTGCAATCGCATTCATTATTTTAGGAACTAATATTATTAATCAAACTATGATTTTATATTATATTAGGTTTTTCATATATTTATTTTTAAATTAAAATTTTAAATTCGTCATTTTAACTTTTTTTTAATGGTTAATTCTAATTTATTTCTAATTGAAAGGTTTTTTCTTTATCATTTTTATCATTACTATTACTTTTATCTTCAAAAAATGTTTCCAATTAGCAAGTTTTCAATTTAGGATTTATTGAATTTATTTAGATAATATTATTATCATTTATTGATTAATTTAAATTTTCAGAAAAATCTTCTTGTAATACTTTTAAACTTTTTTCACTAATATAACCTATGTTTCTCAATTTATTACTGTTAAATTAATTAGGATTTTAAAGTTGTTATTAAAAGCTAACCCTATTTAGAGGATTATTGTTTCCACTTACTAATTAATTTTTATTATTTGTATTATTTTGATCTATATTTACAATACTATTAATACTATTGTTACTTTATATGTATTTATTTTAAAGTGCAGGTAAAGCTAAATCTAAATTTAAATTATTTAACTGGTTTTTACCGATTAATGTGCTTTTTTTTCTATTACTATTTATACTTTAATGCATGGTTTAATTAGCCGTTAAAAAATTACTCATTGCGGATTAGTCCTATTTCTAAAATAAAATTTTTTATAAAATAAAATGTCATTTATCTTTAATTTAACAAATTATTTATATTATTATTTTTATACCTCATCATAAATAGTTCCATTTTAAAATGAATTTGACATTTAACTCTTTTGAATTATATCTGCAGAGTCCACCAAATTATCTATAATAAAAGAAAATGTAGTTCCTTAATTATAATCATTTTCAACTATTAAACCTTATTTTTAATTATTTAATTCTTTTGCTAATTTATTACTAATCATAAGCCCTAATCCCTATATGATTTATATAACTTATTTATTTTCCATATAAATAATTATTATTTTAATATGTATGTTAAATTATTAAAATTATAATTTTTATTACAACACCCTGGGGATTTTTTGAATCGTCATCGTCCTTGTTAAAAGCTTTAAATAATTTTTATTTATCTTTTATACCAGACCCAGTATCTTACACTGAAATTTTTATTTACTTTTAACCTGCATTTGAAATTATTAATTTTACCCCTCCATTATCTGTAAACTTAACTGCATTTGAAACTAAATTTATTAAAATCTATCTGATTCCTTAACAAAAGTAAAAGTAAATAACATTTTAATTAATATACTAAAAATATCATAAATATATATTATAGTCATATTTACTAAATTAATCGGATTTAACAAAATTTTCTACATTTTCTAAAATTTCAACTTCAAAGTACAAATTTTTTTACTCAGTCAAGATTGTAAGTAAATTCTTAACATTATAAATTAATTAGTAAAAATCGAAAACGTTATAAACCAATTTAAATTTTCCAGCTCTCTATTAACTCATATCTAAAAGATCGTGCACCAAATTCGATAATAATTTAGATGAAGTTAAAACTTGATTAAAGTTATTTTCAAAAAAACCTTCTTAATCATTTAAAGCCTCTTCTAACATATTAATTATACAATTTAATGGAGTCCTCAATTCATGCCCAACTTAAATTATATTAAATTTTAATTATTAAATATAGAAATAAAAACCAATAAAATAAAAATAAAATGTAGTGTATAAATAAGTATTACCTTATGCTAGCATTTATTATTTATTTTAATTTAAATTTTATAAATGTGATAACTCATCTTGATAAGTAATATCTTATGCTAATAAAAAAACGCAAGGCTCATAATTCATAATCCCCTTTATAAATTTAAATTCATAAAGTCTATAATTTAAGGTAAAATTATCTTAAAAAACCTATTCTTTTTTAATTAAACTATCTAAATTATGTTGTTCCTAATTTTTTTAATCACTTTAAATATTATTGATGGGCACTTTTGTAATCATAAGAGTGACTTATTCGTTTTAAAAAATATGATAGGCTATATTTTTTATTCTAAATTTACAATCATTTTTCATCAATTCTTTAACCTCATAAAATTAAACCATAAACTCTTCTTGTACAGTTTTTGCTGTAGAATTTTTCATTTCCATAAATTCACTCTAAACCCCCTACTTTCTCTAAGTATCTACTTACTTTATAAAAGAAAAAAAAAATAATATATTTAATTATATTACAATTATTAAGATAAATATAGTTTCATTGAATTTAATAATAATATAATTTGATTTAAATTAATTTAATCTATATTCAATCAATAAAATTGGTATAAAATTGAAATCAAATATGTGTTTTTTACCTAAGAATTAGAAAACTATTATTTTTCTAATTTAACTTATTCTGATGAACTATAATTGGATTCCTCTCTTTTATTTTATATTAAACAACTTTTTTTTGTATTTGCTAAAACCTTAAAATTATTATTACCAGTTTATAATGACTTTAAACTAGTAAATGTATGCTATTAATAAGGCTAATACTATAAGAATTATTCTTTTTAACTATTATCTTCTTGATTATTATTTAAATTAGTGTTAGAATTACTTTATTAAAATGTTTCATCATTGTTACTATTCGTTTTATTTTAAAATTAATTATTATGTTAATTCTAATTATAATTAGTTTTCAAATTACTTGCTATATACTATATTGAATTTTTAGCATTTAAACTAAAATTACCTTTATCATTTTCATTTTTTTTTTATTCATTATTAAGATATTTATTATTGTATAAAAAATTTGATTATTTATCATATGACTTATTGTTAAAAATATCAAATAGCGAATAATGTTATTTTTGACTATTTTTTCTTTTTATTTAACTTTAATTAGCATTTTTCTAGTCTGGATTTATCAAATAAAACGGAAAATAATTCTTTAAATTTAAAATATTATCAATCATTTGTTGTTTTCTATTTGTTACTAATGCGGACTCAATACTTATTATATCTTAATTTTCTTATTTTGTAAAATTTTTAGTAAATTATCTGAATTCAAAATTTTGGTTCAAAACATTTTTTTCCTAATTAAAAACAGCAATAGCCTATTTAAATAATCATTAATAATTTAATTAAAACAAAATATAATGGAAACTAAAACATATAATTAATGATTTGATAATGTTTATATTTATGATCCAACATATAATTAAATTATTGTATAAATACCACAAAAATAATGGTATTTACTGTTTAATTTTTATTTAGAAATAAAAACCACATTAATTAACAATATAAAATTATTAAAATAAAAAAATATAATAACTTTTATAATAAATATTGGTCAATTGGTTTTATTTTACAAAAGGCATTGCAAGTATAAATTAATCAAAAATTTATTTCTGATTTAAGATTGATTTTTTTTTAAAATTCTTACATTCGTAACATTTTTTTCTATTATTTTTTCTATCTGTATTATTTTACTAAAATCTACTATTCTATAAAAAGGATTCATTGCTATTTTACAATTATAATACTTTTTTATAATTTTCCTATGAATTATTAATAATACTATTTGAATTAAAATTGTAGTCCAAGTTATTCTATTTATTGCTTAAATTTTTTTTATTACTTTCATTACTTATATCATTTTCATCATTTTATTAATCAATTTTATCCAAATTAATTTCAACACCTGAATTTGAAATTATGTATTCCTCAATTTTTTATAAATTTTTGGTTTTCTTATTTTTGTCCTTTTTCTCTTTTTGACTCATAAATTAATCTTAAAAAAATTATATACATAAATTAAATTAAATAACTTTAAAAATAATATTAAAATAAAACATTTTACGATAAAAATATATAAACATTCTGTTTTAATATCATAAAAATTATTTTAATATAATATAAGACGGAAATTAACTGGTTTTATTTATTAAATTTGCCAAAATATAAATATTTATTTTGGAAAAGTTTAAAATAATTTTTAATAAAAATAGACACTTTTTTATTAAAACCTATAAAGCTTAAAATAATATTAAAAAAGATTTTTTTACTATCATTCGCATTATCTTAATTGGTCATTAAATTTATATTTTTATCCATTATATTTTAATTTTCACTTTTTTCATTTTTTTTAATTTGATTAACAGTTTAAGTTTACAACTTAGAATTATTTTAATTTTTAAACATATTACTATTATTTATATTACTAGCGCTTTTAACATAATTTTTAGCTTTTTAATTATTATATATATAAGGAAATTTAGAATTAATCATTTATTCGGCATTCTTTGATTAACTAAAATACATATTTTAATTAACTTTATTTTTTTTAGTATTTTTACTCTTTTCTTTTTAAGTAAGGGTAATTAATGATGTTTACTGATTTGCCTAAAAGGTTGTACTAAAAATTGTATTATCAAAATGATTTTTATTACTTGTTTATTTGAACTTTTCCATTTTTGTATAATCTTGATTATCAAATTCTTCAATTTAATAATTTTCACTATTGAACAAATGGTTCATTTAACTATCATCTTATATATTTTAATTACTGTTATTTTATAAGTTTTATATATTTACTTGTTATTAAGTTGTATTACAGTATAAATACGATTTTGTTCCTTATTTATTATTTTTTAGATCATTTCCTTAAATATTATTATTAATATTTTAAGATATTTAATACTTTTCGTGATTTAATTGGTTCATATGATCATGCGAGACTTAATCTTACAACATAGTTTACTAATCAGTCAATTCACAAAATGATTAATATTTCCACCAAATAAATCTACCAGCTAAATTTAAACAAATTATCTCCAGTAGGGACAATATATGGCTTGTTTCAAAATAATTACTATTTTTTAATCCACCTTTATTTTGTCTTTAATTTATTTCAGTAAGCAAAGACGCTATAATAAATACTAAATTATTAATAAAAAAGATAAAAACTATATCAATTTTCTAATATTGGTTTGGATAAAGTAAATTCTGATAAATACAAACACAAATTAACAAACTTATAAACTTTAATATATTTAACAAATAGAGCCAGTTATTTCCTACCAAATCATAAAAAATATAATTTTTTCCTTCAATTCCAATAGCTATATAAATAAATACTTATATTAATAATACACTAAAAAACCCAAATTTCGCTATTTTACTCTTATAATCGAACTTTTATTCGCATTTAATCCATTTAAAAAACAAATTCAAACCCAAAAATAAAACTATAGAAATTATATCTAAAATAATAGAAATCCCAATATCTTTTTATATACTAATAATTTGTTATTGTTGAACATTTTGCGCCATATTTGTATTTATATACTTTTATTTTAATTTTTATTTATCATAATAATAAATTTTTATCCCTAAATTGTGTGCAAATATTATAAATATTAAAAATAAAATCATTCCACAAATCCTTTTGTTAAAACCCCCTATTTTATTCACCATTAAATTTTTATTGATCTATTTTTTACAAATTAACTTTTCTTTTTTAATTTTTTATTTGTTTTTTCTGTGTATTTTTTAATTATTCTTTGTTGATTAGAATATTCTTATTTCCTTATTTTTTTTTTATGTTTAGTTTTATTTTATTTTAAAAATATGTGTAATATATTTTTAATTCAATTTTGTTAAAAAAATAGTATTTATAAAAAAAATAATTAATCATATTCATTTTAATTAAATAAGTATTTTATTTATTTGCAATAAAATAATCAATAATGTAAATATATCCAGTATTTTTACTTTATCAAATATAATGATTTTTTTTTAGAATTTAAACTCTATTTTTATTATGTTTTATTATTTATCATGGCCTTGAAAGTACTTCGATAAAATTTTATTGAATAAAAAAATATTGAATATAATTAATTTATAATTTAATATAGTTATAAATTGATATTTTTAAATCAAAAATAAATCAAAATCAAAAAAATCAAAAACAAATAAATAAAAATATGTATATAATTCAAAATTACATAGTTTTCAACATTTTCATACTCATATAAAATTATTTTATTATAATTTATATTATATAGTATTTATTTAATAAAAACATAAAATTTCAGTATTATTTAAAAATATTACATTAAAATTTGTATTAGAATTATAAAGAGTCATTGATAAAAAAATTATCTCAAATAATGTATATTTTCTATTTTAAATTTAGCTTAATATTTTATGACTTAATTAAAATTAAAAAACTGAGCTTAAATTTTTAAACTCTTATATATAATTTTAACTAATAAAAACATAACATTTATCTAATTAAAATTTATCTCTACACTAAAATCTTAAAAATATATAAGAATAAAGATTCAAATTTAATAAAAAATAATTATAAATTTGGAGTCATTTTAACTTAATTTCTAAACATCAATTTAAGAATAAACCAAAGAATAACATGAATAAATAATTATAAAAAAGCAGTAATAAAAATAGTTTAAGTTTATAAAAATAAATAAGATTTGATTTTTTTATATTCTTTAAATGAATGAGAAACATTTTAAGTATGTAAATAAAATCTATGTATTATTTTTAAAATATAATTTATATAATTCTAAACTTTAAATTCTAAAACCCAAATTAATAAACTAAATATAAATAAAAGTGTAAATATTTAACCATTATAACTTATATGATATTATTCCAATAATTATAATAAATAACAAATCAAATTTAGATATGAGTGTAAAAAATTTATATTTATGTATTTATTATCAATTCAAAAATTTATGTGATGTAATTTATAAACATATTAAAGATTAAAGAAAGTTTAAAATTAATACTATTGTTAATGTGTTTTAACATAATATTTAACTATATTTAGAAGTAAAGAAATAGGTAATGAAAATCTCTAAAAAATTATAATCATTTTAAAATAATTATAATTTATTTTTATTAAAAACTACATTATAAACTGAAATTATTATATAATTTTTATATCTAATTATTCATGTGCTATTTATGAAGCAATTTATATATTGTTAAACAGGAATATTATAATAAGTTTTTATCATAATTTTATAATTTTTAGCTATATCATTTTATACTTATATATTTAAATTTTTAATTATTTCTCAAAAAAAAAATGTTTATAATTACCTTAAAACAAATAAAAAATCTTCATGAATAATATAATTTTCCTATTTCTTGTATATTTTTTTTAATTTATTATTACTTCCTAATTTTAAAAAAAGTAAAAAAAAGCTAATAAAGCCTATAAAATTAAATTTCTTCATTTTTTATTAGCTGCTCTAAACTTAGCTAGTTTTTATTCGGCAGTTAGATTTTTTTATTATTTTTAATATTTTAACTTTCTCATTTTTTCAATTTTTTGAGCCATAGCTTTAGCCACTTTAGGGTCTTTAAAGCCCCAATCGTTCATAATTTACCCTTCTTCTTCATCTGTCACTTTCAATTTTCTTTTTTCATATTACATTTTCTAATATATTTTATCAAATTCTTACTCACTAATTCTCTTCCCCTAATTCTAAAACACATTCTAACCTTACAAACTTTACTACTTATAATTAAACCCTTGCGCCGAAGAAAAACTTTCAACAAATATATCAGATGAATTTTTTTGAAATTTCTAAAACTAATTTTTATTTTAACTTTAACTTTAATTTTAACTTTTTTATTCTTCTTCTATTTCTTCGTTAATTTAACCCATTTAATCATTTTTATACCCACTTTAATAAGCTTTACTCGGAATCTACTTAGCTTATTCCAATAAATGATTTGGCGTTATAAACGCTTCTACGTCAAAATTTTCCGGAATTTACAACCCACTATCAAATTCAGGCTCCTAATTTATCCAATCCATATCAATATCTTCTAATTCATCATCTTCATATTTTAAATTTTTAAATAATCTTTATCTTTTTTTTTTTAAAACATATTATCTCCATTTTCTTTAAATTCTTATAGCATATTTCGCCTTTGAATTGAATCTTATTCTATCCAAAATTGGACGCAAATTTGTCATATTTCTTATAATTTATCCTCTAAAAAAAGCTTGAATCATTATTACTTATTTTTCATGCTTACTGTAATATTTACTTCTTTATTTACGTTTATAAATCCAAAGTATTAAAGAATTTTTAATTATTTTGTTTGATTTTAGTTATTTATTAAAAAAACTGTCATATTCGTATTAAATTGGATAACTATACACTTTAACATCTTAAAATTTCTATTCATTAAATTCTTATAGATGCCTACAAGTTGCGAAATTTCTAAGTTAAAAATATCTCCAAGTTTAGTTAAATATACACTTTTAATTTCCCATTTTACTGTTTTCCACTCTATTAAAAAAATAATTTTCTCTAGTTATAAACAAAAATCTTAAAACTAGTCCTCTGTATTATAATTAACTCAATTTTAACTTTTCCGGTTTATTTTCTAACTTATTGTTTTATTAATTTTTCTAACTTTCTAAAATTACACTTTACTGTAAATTTTTCTAATTAGCATTATAGTATAAAGAACATTTTTAACTAAAAAAATAGTATTTAAATTTAAGTATTAGTAAGAAATTGATATAATAAATTCATGAAAATATTTATATTATACATCAGTATTTATTAATTTTAATTTATCAATTAATCAAAAATTATATTAAGATATAATTTTTCGAAACTATTACATCAAATTCAAAAAAAAAAGATACAACCCTTTTGATTTTTTTGTATAAATTTTTTGCTAATAAACAAGCGAAAAATTATATAAAAAAAAAGTAAAACAATATTGGTGATTATTATTTTTTTTGGGTTTGAAAACAATTAAAATTTGGTAAAAAAACAAAAGAATAGATCGTGAAAATATTTTATAATAATTTGAATATTTACATTTACCTGTTATTATTTTTCATGATATATTGAAATTTTATTTCTAAAAACTTTTTCAACCCTAAATCGTTTTTTTTCGTATTGATTTCTTCAACCTGTTTCATTTTCTACAAAAATAAGAATTCATACATATCAACTATATTTTCAGAACTTCCAAGCAAAAAACTATTTTATTAATAATTTAAAATCTTTAATTTTTAACTGAACCTTACCAAATTCCACAATTCCGAAAAATTATTTATATTATTATAAGAAATATTTAAATATCCTAAACTCGGTAACGCATTAAATAAATCGCTGTCCCCACATTTCTAAATTTTATTATTACTTAAATTTAAATATTCTAAACAGGGCAGAAAAAATATATTGGTTATATCAATAAGGCTAAAAAATTAAATATATATGTTGTTTTAAAAATAAATATATATAAAATGACTATTATTTCTTTAAAAATTTCATTAAAAAATAATTGAGAAATCCAATAATCATTGATAATTGCAATTAATTTAACTTTTTTTTACCTGTTATTGTTTAGATATATTTAATTTAAAAAGAAAAAAATCATTTTTTCTTTTATGTATTCTATATAATTATTAAACAAATACAATTTTTTCAGTAATAAGTTTTTATTAATACCCTCAAGAACTCTTATTCGATTACACCCTAAATCTAATTCCTCTAACAATAGTAAATTTTCCAAACCTTCAATAATTTCAATCTAATTCTTAAAAAAACTAACTCTTTTCAAAGTCTAATTTTTTTCTAAATTTTTTATTTCTCTTATTTTATTGTTATTTAAATTCAAGATTTACAAATTTTTGCAACCAAATAAACTTTAAACCTCTTAAATTTAATTCAATTCCAAATTAAGTAACCTTAATTCTTAAAGCTCGCCTAATGCCTAATAATTTACTATATTATTTTAACCCAAATTAACCTCTACTAAATATTAACATTAAATAATAGGATCCAGCTAACTTATCTTATTTACAGATAATGTTAAAATCTACAATTTTTTCAATTTTTCAATTCCTATATATAAAAAATTAAAAATTTTTATTTCACAAATAAAATATAACAATTAATAATTTCATTCTAATTTATTTAAAATTAATTATACTCCGTATTTAAAAAATTAAAAATTATACTAAGGCTATTAAATTAAATAAAGAAATTGTGCATACTTTTATTTATTACCATTTATATCTGTTATGTTTTCTAATTTTAGCTGCAATTTTGACGTTTTTCCATAATCAACTAAAAAATCATCTTCCAAAAATAATTTTAAACTTTTACTTTAAATTTAAGTTTAATCGGTATAATTTCTGCCATCATTATTTTTATTGCTATTTTCGTCAAAATCATCATAAAAAACATTTAATTCTGCATCATCATAAAAAGTATTTAACAACTTAGGTACCTAAAAATCAATAATTTATAATAATTAACATATACATATAAAACAAAATATAATTGTATTTCTTTCTAATTTATTATATCGAAAATTTTTTATTAATATATATAAGTATATATATTTTTACTTAAAATTAGGATAAAGAATTTATCTTTTAGAAAATATTTTGATTTTAATTGATTTGTTTTTGAAAAATATTCAAAAACTTACTTATATAAAGACTTTTTAAACTGTTTATTTAAGCCATTTATTAATCTTGTTTTTGATAGCCCTTATAATATAATTCGATTAAAATGTCTATCTATTTATAATTTTGCTAGAAATATATATTATTTTAATTTTTGCTATTATAAAATATCATTTTATCATTTTAAATTTTCTAAATTTTATTATTTTTTTCTTTTCTTTATTGTAATTTTTATTGCCCCCTTCTTTATAAAGACCTGTTACTTAAATTTTTTAAATTATTTAAACAAACTTCTTTTGAATTTTTAGGAGCCATATTTTCTTCATTTACTACCTAAATTTATTATTTAGTAATTATTAAATTATTCAATTTTTATGAAATAAAAAAGATAGTTAGTTTTATATATATATTTTATTTAAAATAATATTTATAATTTATTTACCTATATATTCTTTTAGTAATTAATAATCTAAATATTTGGGCAAATAATACCCTTTAAATTTATCTGATTTTCTATACTTAGCTCTAATTTTTATTAAAAATTTTTTGGTAAATTAATGTCTTTTTTATAAAATAATTCTTTATGATTATATTCTTCGACTTCCATACTCAAAAAATCTTCTTATTCCATTAAAAGCAACTCTCTTTCTTGAACCATTTATTCTTTCTTTCTTAACATATCTTGATAAATTTTTTCTTCTTTTTCCTATTATTTCTTTAAAATTTACTAATTTTTATCTTCTAACTCTTTTTTTAATAAAGGTTTAACTATTTTTCGGTAATTTTATTGAGCTACACTTTTATTCCTAACGTTAAAAATTATTAAAATAAAATTAATATATATAAGATTATTTAAAGCAAAAAATATATAAACATATTGAAAATTATATAATAATATAGAAGATAAATTTAAAAAATTACTCTAAAATTGCATTATATGCACTTTCTTCTTTATTTTGCTCTTAATTTAAATTTTTTTCATCCTAATTTTCTTTTATTTTTAATGTATTATTTTCTTTTATTTTTTATTTCTTATATATTTAAGATGCATTATTATTTATTGAATTCACTGATAAAAAACTTTATTCCATTTAATTACTAATAATTGATATATCATTTTAATCTAGCTCATTTTTTTATAATTTTTACATTTACTAATTATTTTATATTAATGATTTCTCTTGTTGCTGTTATTGCATTTTTTCTCTTAATATCTTAAATTTTTACTATAAATCTTTATCTAATTCATCTTTTTATTCCTCTTCTTCTAAATATTTTTAATCTTTACTTTAATTGTTTTCCTCATTTTCTTTAAATTATTTTTAATTATTAAAATAACTAGTTATTTTTTAAATTAAATTATTTTATCGATTAATATAATAATTTTTAAAATAATTACCTTCATAATTAATTGACTGATCCAATTTTTAAGACATATTTAAAAATTAATTCTCTTCTTTATCCAAAATTTTTTACTGCTATCTTAAATAGCCTGGCTCATTATTAATGAGTTTTTCTAATCCTTTTTACTTTTATTCATATTCCTCTAAATAAATATATATTTTTAAATAATATTTTAAAAAAATATAATTATATAAAATCTTATTTATTAATTAAAAAAAGTTTATCCTAATACTAGAATACAAATATTATACTATTTTATCTTAAGAAATACTATTTTAATTTTTATAATAAAGTTCAGAAATATTTTTACAAAATAATTCGTTATCTCTTTCTTTAATTTATTATTTTAATTAATCCATTTATTTCTAATCATGTTCTAACATTTATTTCCTATACTATAATTCTTTTTAACCAGCTTATATAATAAAATCCCTGTAATCATCTTCCATTATACTTTTTTACATTATTGAATTATTATTATTATCATTATCTTCGAAACTCATGTCTAATAATTCTTTTTTAAGTCTGTCTTAAATTTCTTTTTCTTCTTCAGGTGATAAATTACTATACATTTATATTTTATATCGTTTTAATATTATCTTTAGTGATTTTATTTATATAAATATTAAAAAAAAGTTTTTTAATTTTTGTTTTTTAATTAATTTGTAATTATTTGTTAAAAATTAATTATTTAAAATATTTTTTTTATTAATTTCTTATAATAATTTGAAAAAATAATAAAATAAAGAGTATATTGAATTTCTATATAATGGGTTTAGATTTACTATGACATACCTAATAATTTCCAATTCCCAGTATTTACATTATATAAATTAATATATAAAAAACTAAATAAATTATCATTAGTATAAGCATATCAGTTGAAAGATATAAAAAAATATAAGCTATTATAAAAATATTAAAACTATATTATTATTATTTCATAATAAATATAGTCTAAAATAATCATTAGCCAAATTAGAAATAACTAGTTTATTTTTTTTATTATTATCATCGGAAACCTAAAACTTCCATATCCCGTCAGCATAATCAGCACCCATAAAAAAAGATTCGTCAAAAAAATTTACAAAACTACTACAATAAGTATTAGAAAACTTTAAGTCATTATATATCGTATTAATATGAGTTACAATTTTAGAAACTATAGACCCTGTACTCAAAGAAATAATAAATAACCCTTATTTCATACACACGAACAAATAGGGCATAGAAAAAGGCTATAAATTCTTTATATATTTTTTTTTTATTATTATTAAAAATAATTAAGCAATATATAAAAGTAAAAAAAATTAAAACAAATGAATATAATTATTTTATTTTTATATTTTTTTTACTTCTATAACTTTAAAAGGAATAACATCTTATCTATCCAATTTAGGAGTTTCTAAAATTGCTTTAGTTTTTTTTAATTTACATGTTTAAGTGTCGAATCTTACAAAATATATATATTCTTAATTTTCCTCTATTTTATGAGGCATTATCATTTATAGTATAATTTATTTGTTTTCTGGCAAACTGGCCCCAGACTTAATATATCCTTTTTTTATATTAATTTAAGTTTTATCTTCATAAAGTTCCAAAACTTGTCGTTTAGAATAATCTACCATTGCCTTCCAAATTACTGCTTCCTTTAAAATTTTAATAAAATTTAAAATATTTTTTAATTTTTGTATTTAATATAACAATATATTTAATTCATTTATTAAAAAATCTTAACAACATAATTATTTATTTTTATAAAATTTAAAAATTATTTTAATTTTGTATAATATAATAATATATCGAATTTATTTATAATACTATTTTATTATAGTTATTTATTTAATTTTTTATTTACATCTCCTTATTTAGTATTTTCAGGATCAAGTACATCTTTTGTCACAACCACAGCTCCTCTAGCGTCTTATTTTTTTTCGTTTATTTTTTTACGCTAAAAGTCTTTATCTGTAAAAATTTAGTCGAAATACTTTTTACTTTCTCTTTCAAAATCTTTTTAATTAGCCAAAGGAAATAATTACATTGGATTACTTTTACTTTCAAAGCAATTAATTCCCAAAAAAACTTTATTTTTAGTACTTGGTCTGTAACCACCTATAGAACCACTATAAAAAAATTTTGTATATTCCCACACGTAAATATAGCCCTTTAAATAGAGTTATTTAAAATATTTATATAAATATAAATTATCTTAAATTTATTAATATATACATAGATTAAACAGATATAACATTATAAATAAATATATTTATAAAATTCATCTTACTTTTTCATCGACAGAAACAAATCGTGAAGGATCTTCCAAAAAAGATAAAAAAACTATTTATTTTTTATGTTCTATAAAAAATTCTCTGTAAATATGTTCTTCTGGTTAAGGTCGTCCTAATTTTTCAAATTTTCTAGCCACTTGCTCTTAATTATCATCCACTTTAAAAAAATTCTAAAACTCATTTGGATATTCTATATAAAATAAAAATATCTTTCATAAATTCATAATAAATAAAATACTGACAACCTTTTAGTAAATTTTATTAAATATTCGAATTTTTTATGTAAATATATTTATATATTTGTTATTAAATATATATTTTTTAATTATTTACCTACATCTTGAGGTGAAATTATGTGATTATTAACAACTCTATGAATAGGATATCTAAAATTTTAACCTTTGTAAATGTCTTTATTAGAATTAAATTTCAAAATGTTTCCATTTTTAGACCCTACCATAACAAAAGGCTAAAATCCTGTAAAAGTGACTGTAGGATGGAAAACAGCATTACTTATTTATAATTCCTATTATTCATCTCTATATCTTTTAACTGATCTTGTCAAAAATTTCCAATTTACTCTAAAAAATTTTAATAATATTAAATGTAAATATATATCAAAAAATTTTAATTTTTATAATAAAATATATTATTAATTTTTCATAAATATTTAGTTTCTATAAAAATTATCATCTTTAATAATAATTTTTAATCTTCATAATAAATACTAATTAGGGTTTTAGTATATTATATACTTAATTATTTTATATTTATATAATAAGTAAAATATACCCATAATATTCCAAATAAGAGGCAGGCTAAACCTAATTTTTATTCTTTAATTTTTCTTACGCCAAATTTTAACCGTTAAAATACACTTTGGCTTCTCCATTTTCATAAATTGCTAAAATTTAGGAAACAGAGTCAAACGGAAATTATACGTCTATAACCAAAGATTTCACATTTGAAACACATTTGCCAACTATTTAAGGAGGAGATTATTAAACGTCTAAAATAAAAATTTCTCCATTACTGTAACCAACTGCTAAATAAATTTTATTGAAACTTAAATTTAAACAGGTAACAAATCTTTTCATGTTTTTCTTAGAAGGCAAAAAAACTTCGTTTTTCAAATCATATCCGCTAAAATAGTCTATTTCTTTATTAATTAACTAATTTTAAATATTAAATAAATAAATGATATAATTATTATGATAAAGTTTTATTTCATATACTATTTTAAAATTAAAAATATTTAATTTATTGGATTTAATTTTTTTATAAATTTATTTAATTTAGTTAAAATTTAATTTATTTCTTAATTTAAATTATTTCTTAATTTAAATTACATTAGCTGAACCCTATATTTCTACACAATCTTTTTCAGGGTATAAAATAATAACATCTAAGTCGACATCTTCATCCGAATCCTCAACATTTTAAGCCTGATTTTAATTTTATTAATTTCCTTGCTATTTTTAACTTTAATCTGTATTTTATCTAAATTATTCGTTAAATTATCTCCTATTTTTCTAAGGCAATTAATTTATTTAACTTTCATCTTAGTACTCAAAATCAATTTCAATTGGTGTCGGATAAATTCTTTAAAAATTAGCTGGGTATCTAGTTTCATAAAAAAAAGCTCTTATATCTAACTCGTTCACATTATTATTTATAGGTCTTTCTTATTTTAACGCCCTGTAAAAAATATTTATATATTTTAAATAAATTTAAATATCTTAAACTTAAAATAAATAAATTCATTCATTCATTTTTTTATTTACTTATTTAATTAGTTTTTAAATTATTATATTATCAGTTTATAAATTATTACCTCACTATTATATTTTCTGCCTTATTTTTAGCCATATTATTAATTGTTACTATTTCATTTCCCGCCTCTAAAGCTAACTACTTATAAACTCTGCTTATCATTTCATTTCTAATTTACTTCATAATTTGCTAATCAAATTATTTGTCTTCAAATTTTTCTAATTTTTACTTTTTTTCCTCCAAATATTTTAACTTGAAATCAGCTGCATCCATCAAATTCCTAAAAATCATAATGATGTATAAAATATTTTTTAAAATAATTTATAAATTTTTTAACTATTTTTTAAAATTTATATAAATATAAAATTGAATAAAATTATGATATAAATATTAAAAATTATTGGCTACATATACAGTTTTTTTTAATTACTTATCATCAATTTCTTTTTTCAATACATTATCTATACAAATATCTATAATAAATTTTGCTATAAAAACTGATTCCGGATTCATCCTCTCAATTAATGGTTTTAATTCCCCTTTATAATAATTTATTTCATCCAAATATCTATATTAATTTTCGTCTAAATCTTTTCTTAGTTCATAAATCTTATCTTGGGCGGTTTCAATTTATTACTTGGTTCTTTCAACAATCTATAAAATTAAATAAGTTAAATTTAGTTTATAATTTTAAATATATTAAATAAAGTTATAATTATTACTAAATTTATATAAATATACATTTAAATAAAATGAAAAATATTATAAAATATACAAAAAATTTAAATTAAAATTACATTACTTATTCTACAGTTCTAAATTCTCTATAATCTTCATCATTATACTACAAATTTTTCTCAATAAATTCCTAAGGGGGGGCATTTCCCAGAGCCATTTCCTCCAAAAATTAATCTCCTTTTTTTCTTAACTCATTATAAATCGCCTTTTTTTTAATTAATTCTTCTTGTTTTTGCATTAATTAAAATCTTTTATCATTTAATTATTTTTATTTTTCTTTATTGTTCATTTATTCTTCCTTTTTTTTCTATTCCTTCAAACTTTAAACTTGCTCTAATATCATTTCTACTTCTTTATCAACGTCGGCCTAGTGCCCTGCTAATGTCATTGCTATCAATTTTTTATCTTTTTCATCTATGTTTCCTTCCAGTCCCTTTCTTTTTAATGCCTTTATTCATTTTAAAAAAAAATAAAAAATATATAAATAATTGAATATAAATTTTTTAATATATAATATATAAATGTACACTTATTTTATAGCAATTACTATATAAATTTCATTTTAAAATTTATCATTTATACTTAATTTATGTTAACTAATATATAAATTATTAATTTTTAATGCAAAAAAAAAAAAAAATTACTCTTTCCAGCAAAGTTATATTTTCGATATTTCTTGCCTCTTCTTCCTCTCTAATAACATCATACTAAAATTATGCCATTTCAAATTACTAATTTAGCAGTTTTTTTCTCTCTAATAATCTTTCCAATTCCAATTTTTTCTTCACTTTTTTCTCTATTTCGTGTTCTTTTCTTAAAATTAAAAAAAAATATATAAAATAATAAAAAAATTAGGAATTTTTAATTTTAATTTCATTTTTAAAAATCATATTTACCTTTTAAGATCTATTTCTTTTTAAACCTTTAAATCTTTTTCATTTCTATCTTTTACCTGTAACCTTTACTTTATTACTTCTATTTTTTTTTCAAACTCTTCTTCTTCTTCAGGGTCATTTATAATTTCTTCTAGTCTTTTCGCCAACCTATTTTATTCCTCT
Organism: Pseudocohnilembus persalinus; assembly: GCA_001447515.1. Classification (NCBI taxonomy): domain Eukaryota; phylum Ciliophora; class Oligohymenophorea; order Philasterida; family Pseudocohnilembidae; genus Pseudocohnilembus; species Pseudocohnilembus persalinus. Next base: position 157,050 of record LDAU01000223.1, on the reverse strand, counting down.
TCTAATTTACTTATTTTATCAGCTGCCAATTAATTTTTCTTCATTTCTAACTCTGCCTTTTTTATTTAATACCTTTAAAAAATAAAAAATAACAATGAACTCAAATAAAAAAATCTTATCATTGTATTTTGATTTTATATAATAAATATAACTATATTTTATAAAAAATAAATAGAACTTAAATGGGAAGTTATCTAAATTATCTCCTTTTATTATATATTAAATTATTTGCTATTAAAATATAATGATTTATAAACAATTATAATTAATTTTATTAAGCTTTTTTAATTTAAAACTAATATAAATATTTTAAACTAACTATTATAAAATGATAATTTTTTACTCTTCATCTAGCTTTTTAAGTTATTCTTATTTATTTAAATTATCCTCAATTTCTTCCTCATCAGGCAATTTAAATAAATTTTTTTTTACTTCTTCTTCTATTTTTTACCTTTGTTCTTTTGAAATTGTTGGATTTGTAAATGAATGGTACTAAGACATTTTTTTTTTTCTTTTTGTAAAAAAATATATATATTCTAAAATATTTACAAATTTTTATTATTTTATAATGGTAATAAATATAATATAGTATTTTTCTACTATATCAGTTTCCATTAAATCAATTAATTATAAAATTTAAAACATTTCAAATTAATTCTTCATATTTTCCAAAAAAATATAATCAAAATTTCAATTTCAAAATAATAAAACAAAAAACCAAACTAAAAAAACAAAATTACAGACAGTAACCCCTAAAAAAACACCATAGAATCTAAAAATTAAATATAAATAACCAAAAAATTCCTCCCACAAAAAATAATAAATAACTCCCATAAAAAATAAATATAAAAATAAAATAATAAGATAAAATAAGAATAAAATAATATAATCAATAAAATAACATTTAACACATAAAAATGTCACATTTAAAAATCGCAAAAACCTTATAAAAACAAAGAAAAATATTAAATATTATACTAATTTTATGTATGATTTTCCTCAATAACTAAGCAATAGCCCAAGATTCCGAAGACAATTCAGATGATAATTCTTCTGAAAGGTCTTCGAGAATAGGAGGAACTGGAATCGGAGGTGGTGTATTAATTATCTTAATAGCAGGCGCAATTTCTATAGTTATATGCTTTTTGAGTCCAGGAACTGCCAAACCAGAGTAATTTTTCTTATTATATAAATATAATATGTGTAATATTTGTTAAAAAAACAAATTTGTATAATATCTAAAAAAAATAAAAAAATATTATAATACTTATATAAAAAAATAAATAACATGTATGATATTTGTATTAAAATAAATAATATATATAGTATTTGAATTAAAAAATAATATAATTATGTATAAAATAATGAATAGCATGGATAATATTTAAATAAAAGTTTTTATATATAAAAAAAAAATATATTATTGATATTGTAATCTATTTAAACATTAACAATACTTTTCTTATATTAAATTATATTTATTATAAACTTTAGCAGTTTTTTTATTTTTCCTATTTATAATAATAATTTAAAGGTTTGTTGCAGTAGGAGGGCTAATTTTACCCATTTTTTTTATCATTTTATTTGCATTGATGCCAAAAGATGCTGATAAAGAAGATGACGAAGATACAGTAGAAGAAGATAGTTAAGGTGTAGTAAAATATATAGTACAAGCACTTTTGATAGTAGGTGGGCTAATATCATTATTGTGGTTATTAGTTGAAGAAGTGTTTTAAGAAAGATATACCAGACTTGTAAATTAAATATTTGAAAATAATTCTTAAATGAAAAGTCATATTAATATAAAAATGTTTTTCATTGTATAAGCTATTTTTTTTTTTAATCAATTTATCAAAAATAATTATCATCATTAAAAATTTTAATTTTATAAATTTGAAAAAAAGCCTGAAAATTGGATAAGAAAATAAGATCAAGACAAAAAAAAATAAGAACAAAAAACCAATTTATTAAAATAAAATCAATAAAATTAACAAGAAGACCCTAATTCATAATTAAACAGAAATAAAGATGATATAAGAGATTGGACTAAGGGCGAAAAATAAAATATTAACTCAGATGTTATGGGAAATTTTGATGCTTCAAGAACTCATAATAAAGATTTCTTATAATCGAGACTTAATTAAAATATTTGAATAATTTTATGATACAAAATTTTTCCCTATCATTATTAAAACTTGTTTAACTATTAAATGTCAAAAAAAAAAAAATAATTCTATATTTTTTTCCAATGATGTTCAGTAATTTTATAAGACGAATAATATAATTTTTAATTTTGGTTTTAATTTATTATAAATATAATTACAATCAATAAATTTACATTCAAATAAAACTACAAAAAATTTTAAAAAGCTGTCAAATTTAAAAATAAAAAAAATTAGCAAAGCCTCATCTCCTTAAATTTTAAAATTATACTATTCATCCCATAAAAATTATTTAAAATCCAATTATTATTTTTTTATTAATTTTCTTAAATTTTTTTTAATAAATTTTCTATTTCCAATAAAAATTCTCGAAAATCAAACATTTCTAAGGTCTATGTGTACACTAGGATCGTATTTTGAACCCTTAAAAACTGGGTCTGTAAACTATTTTCTAGGTGAATCTTTAATTATTAAGGGGTTTCCTTCCATCCAATTGTCTAAATCTACCATTTTCCAAGTTCCAAATTTGAATTTTCCCAACCATTCCATATAATTTTCGGCTTTATAAAATGATTTAAATTTTTCAGGGGGCACCATCTAAGATTCAAAAATTGCCAAATGTTCCCAAGTGTACATATCATTTTCCATTTTTATCATTTCTTCTTTTCCCCTTTTATATTTAAAATTGAAAATTTAATCATTAGAATTAAAATGGCTCTAAATTTTGAGAATTTAATTTAAATTTAAAGCTAATATTTGAAAAAATGTAAAATATTAATTTACTCTTCATTGGTTTAAAAAACCTAAATTCTCAAAGGAGTTTTAATAGGCACCAAAACTCTCATAATTACTTTTTAATATTCTTCTTCATAAATAGTTTTATTTCTTTTTGGGTCTACAAAAGCCTCAGGTTAGGATAAATATTAAGGTGTGTATATAACTATTCCCATATCGTCTGAATCTTTAAATTCATGATATTCTTTATATGAATGATTTTCAGATCTTTCGATATCCAAACCCCTTACCATCACCATATCTGATAAATAATAAAATTTAGAAATTGGTTCTCCCCCAATACCAGTTAAATCCTCAACTACTCTGAACTTATATCTAAATAATAATTTATATATTTAATATTGTAAAATTTATAATATAAAAAGTATTAATATTAGGATTATAATTACATAATTTATTTCTTCTAAAAATATAAAATTAATCTATCAAAATAAAAACTTGTATATATATATATTATTCAATGTATTTTACCCTTATTCTTTTAACTGTTCTACACTTTTCATCATTTTATCGGCAAATTATTTTTCACAATATTCGTATAAAAATTCTTTATCTTATTCTACCATACTATATAAAGTTCCTGTAAATATTTTATATAAATGATCCAATATTTTGTGTTTGGGAATTCTATTTTAGGCAAAAACTCTTTCGGCCATATAAGCAGTTTTTGTCTCAGGAACATTTAACCAACCATATAATTTGAAAGGAATGTCAACTTTTTATTGCATCTATAAAAATATTATAAAAGTCAATATATGGATAAAATAAAAAAATAAAAATATAAAGCATAAATAATCTTAAATTATATACAAAATTTATTAATCAAAATAAATAATAATTAAATTTTTAATTAAAATTTATTATTAAACTTATAAATATATATTTTATATCATTTATTATCTTTAAATATTTGTTAATTACTATAAATATTAATATGAGAAAATTAATCTATATCTTTATATTTTATATTTTTGTTTATTGTACTTTAATTTTTTATCATATAATATCTTATTACATTGTATTTTATTTAATTGTATTAATTTAATTTTTTATTTTATATTATTTTACTTCTAAAGACAATTCTTAATGTTTAGCGTGCATGATTTAAACTTGTTCTTCGTGAATTCTCTATTATTCTTATTCTAAATCCATTAATTTTTCTAATTATTCATCAACTATTTTACTTCTTTCTTCTGGGGTCATTTTATTTTCTCCGTTCTCATTTTATTCTTAAACTTCTTACAAGTGTTAAGTTTCTTAATCGAGTTTATTTTCGTCTTTTTTTTACTTATTTTCTTTTTTCAAAAATGAAATTGAACTGTAATTTTTGAAATTCAATTTATTTTATTTAACAACTAGTTTTTATAAATCTATCTTTTTGTTAATCTAATTGGCTTTAATTAAACTTTATAAACTTCTTTTAAACATTTTTATTTTATATATTTTCAAGTCTTTTCTTCTATAAATATTTTTTTAACAAATGATTTTTATAACCTTGTATTTTTATTTTTTATTTAGGTGGAATTTAAATAATTTACTTTTCTAAAATATTTTATTAGTAAACTCTAATTAAATATTTAATAAAAAATTAATCCATTTTATTTGAGGTAAAAAGCAATATTAATAATATTACTATTTAAATCAATTTACCTTATAAATATACTATAACAAACCAAGTTATCAAAAGTTTTATTATAAAAAAATACCAAATAAATTTAGCAACGATAAATTCTAAAATAATTTATTAAAATTATAAAATATATTAATATTTTTTATCATTATATTTTTATGAATTCATAAATATTCAAAATTTTTAATATAAACTATAAGTAATATAAGAAGTATTTTATCTACATTTTACGAATTTTTGTTGATTTATTTTCAATAAAAATCGCGGGTTAATTATTATACATACTAATATATTCAAACCCGGTTTAAATCTAAAGAATTAATCATATTAAAAATTAAAAAAAAATAAACATACAAAAATATTTCTAAATCACATAAATAAATCTTTTATACATAATGGAAATAGAAGGTAACACTAAATAAATATAATAAATATATACACAAAAATATAAATTAATTAATATAAATTCTTTAAATAGAAGATTACAATATAAATAATAAAAAACCTTAACCTGCACCAACCAATTAACCCTAATTTGTCTTAGATGAATATTAATACAGTTAATATTATTAATATTTTTTCCCAATTAAATAATTTGTTTAATGGCTTTCATACGGAAATGGTAAAGTTATATATATAACAATAATATTTTATTAAAAAAAATTAAATATATGATTATTTATAAATTATTAAAAAAATTTATTAATGTTATTAAATAAAAAAAGATGATTCTAAATAATAAGATATTGATAAAGAATAGTTATATTTTAAAAGAAGAGAATTTTCTTTCAATTATCCAGGTGATATTTATCAAAGATATCAGTCTTTTAAAGGCGAATAAGATTTTAAAAATTAATTAGTAGAAAAGTATCTAAAAATATAGCAGATTTTATAAAATAATTTTATTAAAAATTTATATTTTTTAACTAAAAATTAAATATACTTATTTATAAGCAAACCTGAAAAAATAGATATTGGTGCAGTTTTTAAGTAAATACCTAATAAAAATTCTTAAAATGTTCCCTAAGAAAGAGTAAACATCATTTTTAATAGAAAAAGTTTTAAATAATTTATAAGATTTCTATAAATTTTAATTAACACTTAAAATAGTTTATAATATATTATACTATAATTATAAAAATATTTAATTATTATATAGGAATTTGTAATTGATATAGATATGACTGATTATGATGAAGTAAGAACTTGTTGCTAAGAAGCTAATATCTGTTCTAAATGTTGGTAATTTATGAAAGCAGCTGGACATATTATTTTGAAAGCCCTTAAAGAAGATTTTGGGTAAAAATCATAAATAACAAAATGATAAGATATAATAATTATCTAATTAGTAAATTTATGATTTATTTTTATTAAAATATTGAAAAAATAATTTAATTAACTAATAAAAATTTTAGGTTTGAACATTATTTATGGGTTTATTCAGGTAGAAGAGGTATCCATTTATGGGTGTGTGACGAATATGTGAGATTAATGGATAATTCGGTTAGATCTTCAGTTATTGACAATTTAAATTTATTAGGAGTAAGTTAATATATTATAATACTAATTTTATAAAAAAAAAAATCATAACAAAAAATTAATTTTATTTAAAATTTTTCAAGGGAAGCAAAAAAGAAGGGTCAAAACTTAAACATGGTTTAATTCAAAATGGAGGTAAACAAACCCATTACCAACTGGACCGAGCCTACAACATTTTAAAAAAATATTTTGACAACATAGAAACAAACCAGTAAATTTTCATAAAAAAGCCAGAAATAATAAAAAACATAATAAAAGACAAAAACGAAAAACTCTGGCAACAAATAGAAAGTTCTTGGAACAAAGGTAATCCCCAAAAAACCTCTCAATAAAAAATAGAAATAATAAAAGAAGAGGTCCAAAAATACAACGACAGTAAAGAAAATAACTTTAAAATATCCTCCGATGCCCTCATAAAAGAAATAGTTATTAACTTATTATACCCCAGATTGGACGTCAATGTATCCAAATAAATGAACCATTTATTAAAGGCACCTTTTTCAATGCACCCAAAAACCGGAAAAGTGTGTGTACCCTTTACTGAACAATAATTTGACTCTTTTGACCCCTTTTCTGTCCCTTCCATGGAAGAACTTAATAATCACTTGCTTTAAAATAATGGAAATGGTAAATTTTATATATATGTATATATTTATATATTTATATATATATATTAATTTATTATATATATATTTATTATATACATATATACGCATATATGTAGGTTGGAAATTGTGATGTTTTTAAATTCGTATTATCATTAATTCGCATTTTTTTAATAAATTAAAAATATATTATATTAAATAATTTTCATTAGTTTTACTCGCATATATATAAACATATTTGTATTAATTAATATTTTTTTTTAAGATTAATTTTTAATTTCTAATTTTTATTTTATGAATTTAAGTTAAAGTTAAGAATATAATTTATTAAAAATTCATATTTTTTATAATTATAAAAGCTTAAAATTTATCTTTTTTACATATTTAGTTGATCCTAATACAAATCCGATGAAAGAATATGTAGAAATTTTTGAATAATTTATTAACAATTATATAGAATAAAATAATGAAGATAACATGATAAGAAATGGGATATGTAAATTTTTTAAATAATCAATTCATTTAATGTTTAATTTTAATTTATTTTATTTTTTTAGCCGAAGCCTATAAGTAAAGTAATAAAAATCTGAATCAGGTAGATTATTGAATCATTATATAAAATAATTTATTCGATTGTTATAAAATAATATTAATTATATTTATGTATTTTTTTGTATGTTCATATTTATATCAAGTTTTTAAACTATTTTATATATTAAGTTTTATTTTAATATAAATACTCAAATTAATATGTGATCCCATAAGATATTATATTTAAATTAATCAGTATTCTAAACATAAAATATTCTAAATAATCATTATCACATATTAATTTTAAAATTAGATCAATAACCAAAATAAAAAAAAAAATTTAGAAAAACCCAAAAAAATATCAAAAAATTCTTTATATTGATTGTTACAAAACAAAACAAATACCAAAGAATTTAAAATTAAAAATATTAAAAATAACATCAAATTGTATATACATGAATCGTCTAGTATCATAGAAATTATTTTGCACATAAAAAACCACATAATCTACCTAAATAAAAAAAATATTTGACGGGTCATATTCTGAGGTAATTCCAAAAATTTTAAGAGGAAAACACAGAGTAATATATGACTTATAACCAGGATAGCAAATACATAACTTTTATGTTAAGGATATATAAAATTTGCCTTAATTTAATATGAAAGCGTTTTATTTAGAGCATAATGTTACTAAATCCAAATACATACATTTAGACTGCTCAGATTATAATAATGTATTTTCTTTCATTTTAAATACTCCTACCAAAGATAATAAAGGTAAATTTTTAATTATATTATAAGAATATACATATTCATCAATAAAATAATAATAATAAATAAATTATAGAATTTTCAAAAATTTTATATTATTTAGAATATTAAAAACTTTATCATTTTTTATTGTGTAGGTTTACCTTATATAATTGAAAAATTAATATTATGCGGATCGAAAAAATTTCCTGTTAGGGACCCATTCAAAGAAATTGCTCATATAAGATCATTAAACACATACACTGAGCCATAAACAGGAAATGGACACATAATTTTTCCTTTTTGCACCAAAAATGAAAAAGATTACTACAATTTAATGAGTCTTTACGCCGATAGCATATTTAACGCATAGCTAAACAAATAAGATTTTTATAACGAATCTTGTAGAATTGAATTTAGAGATCCAATGAATGAAAATACCGAATTAGTGTACAGAGGAAACGTTTACGAAGATGTTTTACAAATGAAATAAATTCCAGACCAAATTTTCCAAGAAGAAATCCAAAAAAGACTTTTTAAAGGCACAGATAATTAGTTTCTTCCAACAGGCGAATTAAATGCCTTGAAATCCACTACTTACGAAGACGTTCTTTCTTACTATAATACTTTTTTCAAAGTTTATAATTGCCACTTTTACTCCTACGGGGACATGGACTTCACAAAAAATTTAGAATTTTTAAGCATGACCCTCCTCAACGAAAAATAAAACTTTAAAAGTTAAGAAAAAGATTTAAATAAAAATTAAAATTAAGAAAATTTAAATTAATATAATAATAATTAAAATTAATAAAATGAAAAACAAACACACATAATTTTACCCACTTAAAAAGTGAACATTGAAGACATAGAAGAGCAGGAATACACTAAAGAAGTAAGACTGAACTGTTCGCCTTCTTTTGGGGACCCTAATAAGGGCTCTATGTTTGGGGTCTCTTTTTTGTGCAATGATATCATAAAAAATCCGGAAACTTCGGTCGGACTTAATGCCTTATCTTATACCTTATTTGATACTCCTATGTCTCCTTTGTTTGAGGGTGTGCTTTAGCCTGGGTATGCAGGGGCTTATTGTCCAGGTTAAAAATATAAAATTAAAATATAAAACATAAATTATTAAATATAAAGTTAAAAATTAAAATAAAGAATTAAAATAAAAATAAAATATTAAATTGAAATAAAGAATTAAAATAAAATATAAAATTAAAATAAAAAAATAAAATTAAAAATTTCAAATAAATATAAAATTAAAATAAAGAAATTTTTGTCTAATTTTTTAATTAAAAAAAACTAATATATAAAATATTTTGTACTTTTTCTATATTTTTTAGCTTTTTAATAAATTTAATATTATTAGTTATAAGCTATTTACCTTTTTATTTTGAATTTAGCTCATAAATTATATTAAATAACACTTTTTTAATTAGGTTATGGGTATGATATGTCCAATAAATTTGGAACCTTCACTATAGGTTTTAAAGACTTACAAAAAGATTTTAAAGTTATGTATGAAATCGAAAAAGAAGTGACTAAAATTTTAACTGATCTTTCCAAAAATGGGTTCAAAAATTATTTAATTGACCTCAGTCTCTACCAATTAGAAGTTGCAGCAAAACAAAGATATGAAAATTTTGGAGTTGAATTACTTTAAAATATGATACCTTATATCATTAATAATCAAGGCGTTCATGAATCTGAATAAATATCTCCTATATAGCTTTTAAAATTAACAGATTTCAAATAATTAAAAAAATAAATAAAAGATCAAAAACTATTTTAAAACTTGATAAAAAGATACATTTTAAATAATCCCTAAAGTGTAAGAATCATGATCACACCCTACACATATTATATTCAAGACTTATTATAAAAAGATAGTAAAGAATTAGAATAATTAAAAAATTCATACAGTCCCATGCAAAAAAAATATATAATAGACAAAGTAAACCCAAAAAATTAGAATTAAAAAAATAATAATAACTTTAATTTTTATAATATATTTATTTTAAAAAACTTTTATATTATTTTATATACATTTAACTGATTTTTTTCTATCTTAATATATTTTATATTATCATAAGAAACTATTTTTTATTTTTATCAATATTTTAGTATTTTAATATTTTAATATTTTTAATTTTAATTTATTTTTTTTTATATTTTTTTATAAACATTTAATTTATTTTTTTTAATCTTATTTTATTTTATGTTATCATAACAAACAATCTTTTATTTTAATCTATATTTTTAACTTTAATTTATTTTTATTATATTTTTTTTGATAAATTTAGACCATAGAACTCGAAAAACACTTACAAAGAATTTAAGACACTTCTTCTTTACCCTAATTAAGGCCCACTGATATAGAGCCCTTGGTAGAAAGATTTGAGTACGAAGAAAAAGAAGTTTTTGGGTGCAAAGCCATTTTTACTGATTAAGAAACTAATGATATGAGTTACGTTAAAATGAAATTCGATATTACTGATATCGATAAAGAATTATATAATTATTTAGAAGTCTTTAAAATAGCTTTTCCTTTTTTCGGCTCCCTAAATTTAAAAGAAGAAAAATTCGAAACTTTAATGGACCTTGCCATACAAAATCTATCTATGAAAGATTATCTAATTAAGTAAATCATTTAATTATTATTATTTTGGTTTTTTTGCTTTTTTTTTTTACATATATATTTATCAAAAAAGGAATGAAGAAGGAGAAATTAAGAAATATCTAATTTTAAACTTTAATTTCCTGAATAGGTCAAATGAAGATGCATTCAACCTTATAAATGATATTTTATCACGTAAAATATATGATAATACACTTAACATTAAATACTATTTATATAAAAATAAAATATTTTAAAATTTTTATTTATAATAGATCCTAATTTCAATTCCTATAATTCTTTGTCCCAATTTTTAATGTATCACGCCTCAGAAACTAATAATTAAATAATTGAAAATACCTTAGATTTTGCTTTTGGATATTCTTCTAGTCAAATTAATGAAATCGATAGTCTAAATAATTCTATGGCTAGAGCCCGATAATTATGCGATTTATAAATTAAAATTTTAAAAACAACTGGAGTTAAATAAGAATTAGAAAAAATAATGAAATAAATAAAAAAAATATACAAATTTATAATGAATAAAGTAAAATATAAGGATTAAATCTAAAATATTTAATAATTTTTATTAATTTAATATTTATTTTATAGAATAGAATAAGTTTCCTAATTACAACAAACCAAAGAAATAATAAAAAAATTGCCAGAAGATTAGAACTTATGCTTTCAAGTTTAAAGATTTACAATGAAAGTAAAATAAAAGCAAAAAAAATTTATAAATAAATAAATATTAAGCCAGTCGAAATTTGGACCGATTTTTGTTTTAATTAAAGAGAAAATAAAAATTGACTAGATAGCAAAATACATATTAATTGAATAAAAACTAAATATACAGTTTATTAAATGAAATATGATTTAATTAATATGATGAATAGCTATCCAATCATTTTTTAATTTATCTATAAAAATAAAACAAAAATCACTCCATATTCGACAGGCATAATAAATAATTAAATATTACTCTGGTCGATTTTTGGATCAAAATTTAATTATTCTGGAAGTATTTTAATATAAATTATAATTGATTTTAATTTACTTTATATATGTATGTAAAATAACATTAGTTAATATAAATATTTAATACAAATTAAAATACTCCCTGAATAATTAAATATTTTGATCCAAAAATCGACCAGATTAATAAACAAATAAAAAAATAATTAATTAAATAATAAATAATTAATTAATTGATTGATTGATTAAACAAGAATTCCTTGAGCCAATAAACCCAACATACTAGGCCTACAGCCAAGAAGAATTTACGCCCCAATACAAAAAATTATACCTGCCTCTTCCAATAACGTCTAATTTCGTAGTGGAAACCTTTTCGGCCCCTGAACTAATAGACAGAGACAGGCCGGCCCTGCACTTGGCCGGGGAACTCATGAGAAACACCATTTTATTGCCGGAATTAAAAGAAAAGAGGGGCGCTTATGACGCCGGCGTTTACCTTAATTATTATGGAACTTTCAGTTTTTACTCTTTTAGAGACCCTAATACTTTGTCTAGTTATGAGTATTTTGAGATGGCTATATAGTATGTAACTAATAACGATTTTAGGTAATTCTTACTTTTTTATATTATTTTTATCCCAAATTTTTAGAATTAAATGCTTATTTAATATATAAAAAAAAATTATTTAATATTAAGTAATCGAATTAAAATTTCATATTTTTTATTCTTATTACTATTTTAAGCGATTCGGAACTTGAAGAAGCTAAAGTAAGTATTTTCACTAAATTAGATACAGAAGTTTTACCTGAAAATAAAGTAATTATTTTTTATTTAAAAAAACTAAAATTTATTATTATTAAAATATTTTTATAAATAGGGAGAACATTTGTTCGTCTATGAATTGACTGATAAAATGAAAAAAGCATATAGAGAAGCTATTTTAGGAACCACTAGAGAAGTAACTAGAAAAATATATTTATTTATATACATAAAATATATATATATCACTTTTTATATTAAATAATAAATTTAAAACAGCAATTAGTAGAAGCAACCAAGAAATATTTACTTGATAAATTATCAGAAGATCAATCTAGCAAAATTATTATTGGCTAACAAGATGTTAATTTAGAGGGACTTTTAAAAAGAGGATGGAGAATAGAAAGACCTTTGGACGACCTATCTGTATAATAAGATTCCTATGAACAGGTTAAATCAGAATATTTAAAGTTACCTGAAATAATTTGATTTAAAATATATACTACTAAAAAATGTATAATTTATATTTCTTTATTCATTAATTTATTTTTTAAATTTTTTATAAGTAATTTATAATTATATGAGTTTATTTTTTTATAATCCAAACTTTAATCTAAAATTTTTTTCTGATCAAAATATATTTTTTTGTAATCCAAACAAATATAAAGTTATTCCAAATTAATCAAAATTCATCAGATTACAGACATTATTTATGCACATTTTAAAAAATAAAAAATAAAAAAAAAAATCAATTAAATAAATAAATTAATTGAAAATGAAAAATTAATTTGTAAAAAATAATTAAGCTTTAAGATCAATATCAAGATCAAGGTTTAGATCTAGATCTAGATCTAGTGAAGATTAAAATAAAAATTAAAAGACAAAAAAAATAAAAATTTTAAATCAGTAAGATATTATTAAAAATAGGAAATTGATTTAAATAGACAAATAAATAACAATCCAATAAATTCTAAAAAAATCATCTAAACACCAGTTTAATTACAAAACCGTAGATTTAAAAGAAATGTGTAAATAAAAATGGGAGGAAAAATAATACGACGATTTTTTAATAGAAAAAAAATTTGCCACATTTTACAGACTCGAAAAATTCCAAGGTATACATAAACCTATCAAACATTAATGTACATAATGTCTTAGAATTTGGAAACCATCTCCTAAACAGTAAAATAAAAAAATAATTTAAAATATATATATTGCGTTAAATTTAATTTAAAATATACTAATTTATAAAAAATTTTAATAATTATAAATAAAAAATAGTCAAAAATATATAAATTTTAAATAAAAAATATAAATATAAAAAAAATTTTTAAACATAATTAAAAATGTATATTTATTATATAATTTTAAATATTTTTAAATATCATAGGTGTTTTTCTGAGGATTACTTTTGCCCTTCTTGTGCTTTGCACCATAGAAATAATATGGAAAGATTTAAATAAGAAAGATTTTGTTGGACTGTAAATATTCCCAATACATTTTATTTATATGAAATTACAGACCCAAAAAATAATTTAAAATATATAAAGTATGGTAGAACCTAACATTAATTAAGTGAAAACAGGTATATATATATATTTAATTTAACTTAATATCTTTAATAACAATTATTATAAAAAAATAAAATATAAGATACTGTAAAAAAGAAGTTAAAGCTTACAAAATGAAATAAATATTAAATTTAAGAGGACCTTTAAAAAATATAACAGCAATTGAAAATTTTTGGAAATAAACTGCCAATTAAAATTAATTAAGACCATAATTTTCAGAAAAAGATTTCCATGGGGCTACTGAATGTATAATAGTTAACGAAAGTTTATTCAAATAAATGATACAAATTTCTTATGAAATTTAAAATATGGACACTTTATCATATGAAGATTTTACTATTTAAATATTAAAACAAGATTTATAAGAAAAATTTAATAAGTTATTAAAAGAGTGGAAGGCTTAATTTTAAAATTCTCAAAAAATTTTAAAAAATGAATTATTATAAACTGATTTTTCAAGTTTAATTTGAAACTATATTGTAATCATATATAGATTTATTTTTATCTTTATTACATACTTTTAAATCATAATTCTTATACATTTATAAAATAATTTTATCCTGCATATATATATAAAATTAAAAATTATATTCAATTTAAAGTTACAATTATCATAAAATATACGTATCTTCATTTAAAAAAAAAATTAATTTGACTTATTTTAAGAAAATAAAGATACATTTATTTATTTTATTTTAAATTAATTTAAATATATATTTTATTTTGTAAAAAGAAAATTATTAAATATATTATTTCAAATAAATTCTTAAAAAATAAAATAAAAAAAGACTATTTTTCATCTAATTTTTTATATTGAATTAATATTAAATTATGTTTTATTTATTTTACCTAAAAATAGGGTTTTTTAATAAAATTTTAATTTCAACAATTTTTATTGATAATTATTATCAAACGCAGGTATATATATAATTATTATACATTTATTATTTATTATATCTTCTTTTATAGTATTTTATCAGAATTATTAATATTTGTGTGTAAATATATTTTTTTATTTTTCTAAAATAAAAAATTATTGACTATTTAGACAAAAAATAAAGAGTTAAAATTTAATTTTAAATGGAATTTAATCAGAGAATTGAAAAATTTGTTTAAAAAATTATTCTCAAATCTTATCCTAAATTCCCAAAATAAAATTTAAACAGTCAGGATTAAGTTATATAGGAATATAAAAATATAATAACGAAATCATAAATTGTGAATCAATAAATCATTTCCAATAGTATAAATTAAAACTAAAATTAGGAATTTTACAGTCAGTTTTTTGATTCTTAAAGCTACTAAATAAAATTTTCGAAATATTTTACTGAAATAAACAAAAATTTGTTGTTTAATGATGGTAAAACATAAAAGGAATTACAATATAAACTAAATTAATTAACTCCCACACTAAAAAGACTTTTATAACAAAATATAAAAACTTAATTTTAAGACATAAAGTTTATAGAAGAAATTTTAAATAATTAAAAAACCTTTTTCGATGATAATTAATTACTGAAAACAGAAAAAAATCCTTAAATTTTTTATTCTGCTATTGATTTATATGTTTTTTGTCACATACATAAAATAAAAGTTTGGCCCTCAGTTTATAAAAAAGGGAAAAAAAAAAATTTCTATGGTGATCGAGTTTAATCTTTAGTTAATTGGTATAAAAATTTTTACAACTATTTTTAAAAAGAAATTGAGTTCGAATTTCACCATACTATTCTAAATCCAAAAATTTATTAAAAAGTAAAAAACAAACTTATTGTTTCGAATATAAATACTGAACTTTTGGAAACTATAAAAAATCCAAACCCATAAAAACTTTAAGAAATTTTAACCTAAAACCCTAATTTAGTAAATGTAATAAAAAATTAAAAAATAATTATATTATTTTATTAAATACAAAGATATAAATAATATTTTTATCATTTATAATTGTAGATATTATATATATATGGATGGTATAGTAATTTGTTATATATTATCATGAATAATATTTTATGTATTTTTGTTAGAATTTATAATTTATTAATTATATAAAAATTTTAAAAGATGAATAAAAATTTTTAAATATTAATTTTAATGAAAAGTATAAAAAATTTACTTATTTATTATATTTAGTATTAAGATCCACAAAGTCGTAGAAGGTTGTCGCATTTAGCTTGCTTAAATGGAAATATGGAAAATATTTAAATTTTGGAAAAATTCGAAGTAGACTGGGAACTTTTAGACTCAGAAAATCAAACACCAATATTTTTAGCAGTATTAGGGTAAAATTTAGATGCTCTCAAATTTTTAGTAAATAATAAAAGACAACCTCTAAACCATGAATTTACAGATCATTAAAACAGATCTCCCTTTTTTTTAGCCTGCTATATTGGTAAAAATATAAAAATATAAAAATTTAATATTTTTACTGTATTTCTATTATTAAACTATTATTCTTTAAAATAAATATTAATATAAAAATTTAAAATAATATAATTTAACATCGTAAAAAATTGAATTTTATTTACTCTAAAGCTTATTTTAATAATCCTAATTACATTATTAAACATTCAATAAAAATTTATTAAAAAAATTTATATTATAAATAGGAAACTTAGATATAGTCAAATATTTATATTCTTTAGGAGTTGATGTTAATAGATAATCAGGTTTAGGTAGATCAGCCCTATTGAAAGCTTGTTATCTTGGGAATGTAGAAGTGACTAAATTTTTGGTAAATTTGCCAGAAATTGATATAGAATTACCAGATTAGAAGCAGAGAACTGCTTTACATAACTCAGTATTTATAAGCTAAATGTAAATAAAAAAACAAGCTCTGCCTGTAAGAGGTATACATCATATAATTTGTTTTTTTTGAGGATTTCATTATCATATATAGTATATAATTTTTTTGTAAAAAAATATTTTAAGTTCTTTTATAATTTAAATAAAAATTGAATAAAAAAAAAAGGCATTCCAAAACAAAAAGAAATCGAAAAAGGACTCCCTGACAAAGAATTTTACACTTATTGGAAATAAAAAACTTTATAAGAAGAATATACCGGCGTTAAAATAAGAGACTCCCCTCAATGCAGTAAATTATTACTCGAAAAAGGACATAGGACAGAAATATAAGACCAAGAAGGAAATACGCCAATTTTTAGCGCTTGTAGCAGTGGAGCCATGGACAGCTTATAAATTTTATTATAATATAAAGCTAATGTAAACCACGTTAATTTTTAAAAATAAACACCAGTTTATTTAGCTGCATATTATGGGCGGCTTTCTATGGTTAAATTATTAATTGAGTAAAATTTAATATACAAATATTACTATATATATTTTTAAATGAATATATTAAAATCAAAAATTATTGTTATTACCATTTTTTTAAAAATGAAATGTTTATATTTATTATTCTAAACTTTATAAAATCTTCCTTACAATAATTTTAATTTTGTATAGTTAATTTTAATTTTATATTTTTAACAATATTTATATCAAAAGGAAACACTAAGCTATTTATAATATTTGTGATAAAGAAAATAGAGACTCATTATTTATTAGTTTTGCATTCGATGAGAGTAAAACTTTTTAATATCTAGTATAAGTTTACTTAAAAGATAAAAAATTAGATTTAGAGGTATTTTTAGACTAATTAATTGACCATTAAAATAAAATTGGAGAATAAATTATTTCATAATAAAAAATTTAAAACTTATTTTAATTAAAAAATATGATATTGCATCATAAAACCCAAAATATCTAGGAAAATCACGATAAAATAATAATTAGTTATTCGATTAAAAATTTTAAAAAATTGTTTTAATTTAACCTTGAAATATTTACAATTTTGCTTGAATTTATACATATTAAAAACAATGAAAATTCCAAATATGAAACATTTAATTTTAAATAAATCTAAGAATAAATTAATATATTTAACTAATTCGAATAAGTTAAAATTATTGAAAGCTTTCTCTAAAAGTAAAATATCTCAGTTAATTTAGATTTAAATCTAAACTAGTTTGTTACTCAATTATAATAATATATAGATAAATAGTAATAAAAACTTGATACAGAATAATTAAAAGAATAATATTTTTAGGAAAACATAACCAATATAATATTATATTATATATAAAATTTTGACTTAAATATATTTTAAGATAACCAATTAATGGTAAACCTGATTGAAAATTAATAAATACAAACTTTTATTGAGCTGCTCAACTTCATAGAGCAAATTTATATTTAGTTATTATAAAATTAAAAGGAAAACTATGATTTCTCTAGTGAAAAATAATATAATAGCCACTTAAAAATAAAAAATAAATACCTAAATTTATAAAACATTAACTTTAATAAAATTAATGAAATATTTACAAAATAATTCTCATATGGTCAAAATATTATAAATAAAAATGATAATTCTTAAGACCCATAAAATAAAGTATCCTGCTTAGATCTCCTAGTACTATTAAAAAAGGGCTACTATTTGGAGATAATAGAAAAATTTATTCATAACATTTCTAATTTTGATTTGAATAAATAATTAAATTAGAAATAGATTGACCAAATATATAAAAATAAACTAAAATTTAATTACAAAATTCCTAAATACAGTTTAAAGTTAACATAATAAAAGTTTAATTAAAGTTTTAAAAAATAATTCAACACCTTGCTTTAAGAACAGTAAAAAATATTTTAAAATTTATTGAATTAGGATATTTTAAGTGTTAAAAATTTTAAAAACTAAAACCACCTGGAAATAATTGATTCAGAGAAATAATTAGACAATTTATCGAAAATTTTGTCTTAATAAAATTTTATAGGCATAGACTTGGAATACCACTAAGAAGACTCACAAAATCTATTATTTGATTCAAATAATAAAATTAATTAAGAAAACATTAATGCAAATAAAACTACTCTTGCTACATTTATTTGCACAATATAAATTTCTATTTTAAACTAAAATTATATAATAGACTCTTTGAAATTACATTAACTGGTTTCTTAATATTTATCCCCAATTTTAAAAAATAATTAAATTATTAAAATAATGCATGGCTGTGAAACTGATTTAAAATTAATATATAGTAATTTTTAAACCCCTGTTTTTAACATTGTTGATACAAATAAAATAGAACAATTTATCCATAATAATAAAAAAGAAGGTATATTATAATGTTTAGTTACTTATTAACATTTTAACATTTTAACATTTTATCTTATTATACTCAATAAATATATATATTGTTAAAATAATTAACAAATTATTATTTTTTTTTAGCTTTTTCTTTAAATTCCCTGTCTAAAAAATATTTATAAAAATCTTTAAACAAATAATTTTAAACCTCGGATTGGAGAATAAGGCCATTACCTATAATATTATTAAACTATGCTAAAGAAGATTCTGAGGTCCTCATAAATATTTTTATCTAATAGTTACAAGTTATAAAAAAAAATATGTGTGATGAAAATTTAAACATTTAAAATTTGGTTTAGGATTTAAACCATATGTGTTTTAAAAATATTAAAAATATTGATTACAGCATAAAAATAATTTGAAATTATTTAAACATATAATATTTCTAAATAAATTTATATTTTTATTATAATTATAGCGAAAATTATTAAAATAAAAAATAAGTATAATAAAATAAAAATGGAAAAAAACAATATTATAAATGATTTAATAAGGCCAAAATAAAAACTTTACATTGTTTTAATGAAAATTCTTAAATAAAATAATTATAAGCTATATATAGTGAACAATATATTTTTGGATTTTTTTAAAATAGAAATAAAAAAAATGGTAATTTAGTATCCTAAATAATTAGGATAAAATATTATTAATGAATAGCAAGAAAAAATTCTAAAATAAAATAAACAAAGCAAATAGATTTTAACAAATATTTTATCTTAAAATAAATTTCACTTAGTAACTAAAAATTATGTTTATTTAAATAAAATATTTATATATTATCGATTATATTTAAATAAACTGTTTTTATTTTATTTAATAAAATTAATTATTTATTTATTTGATTTAATTTTAACATTACTAGAATTCTAATTTTATGATTGATAAACTTGAAATTCGCGGTATATTCTATTTGAATGATTTTGAACTAGTTTAATAAAATGATAAGAATTTTAAAAAAATTTATCCTAGATAATTAATAATAAAAAATATTTATAGTCAGTAAAATATTCAAAAAATAATCAAAATTTTTAAAAATATATAAAAAATTTAATAATTAAATATTAAAAAACTAGAAAACTTATTCATTAAAAGTACAATATCCTCGACTTAATAGGAAGTTCCGTTTAAATTTTAAAATTTTAAATGAAGTATTTTTTTAATCATAATTTATATATGAATATATTTTTGTATATTTAAAAAATAATATTTTACTGTGGTTTATCTAGTTTGCGAAATACTAAATTATAGAATTAAATTTTAAACATGTAGCATCATAAAATATTTTTGATAGTACCTAATATAAAATTTTAATATATTTAAAATCAGTAAATTGTGAGCTAGATAAACCATATAAAACTTAAAATTAATTAAAAATAGAGAAATTGTAAATTAAAATGAAGAATTGATTATAAAAATTACGAAGTTTATAACCCCTAGTATTTAAGAAATCGACATCAATTTTGTGTAATATTTTTAATGCATAAAATGATGAAATATTTACTTTTTCATTATATAAATTATAAAGGTATATAAAGTCTGAGAATTTTGAAAATAATCTAATTATACTTTTATAAAAATTAAAAGAAAAAAAAAAAAATCTAAAAAAAATTAAGATATCCCTATTTATAGATTAGATTGGAATAGGTTTATTTTTATAAAGTATCCTTAATTTATTATCTTCAGAAATTATTGAATTTTATTTGCAATTGAAGTAATATAAATTAAATTAATTTTAAAAATTCAATACATTGATTTAATTTAAAATTTATTAATATTATAATTTTAGAAATATTTATTTTAACTCTTGAAAAATTAATATAATAAAGATAATTTTTAACTAATTAAAAAACTTTAGAAAATGCTTCCTAATTAAAAAATAACTATAAGTTTAATTTGTAAATGAAATTAAGAATTTGGTGATTATGAAATAGTTTTAGCCTAAATAATTACTAATCCATTTAGAGTAATTAAATTATTTATCACAATAAATTTATATTTAACTATTAAAAATAAAGGCAGGAATAGAACATAGCAATTATAAATAATATAAAAGATATTAATTTTTTACAAGACCAGCTTATGTGATATAAAAATATTAGTGTCTTTTAATAAAAGTTTTAATGGGTTTATTTATATATTAATATAATTCTAATTTTAGCCCATGCCTGATAAAAAATAAAAATAATGATTTTCAAAATTAAATTAGTAAATTAATACGAATCAAACCTTTTTTAATAAAAAAAAATAAAAATAAAATTATCATTAGTTGTATAAAAACACATCATTAAAATGATTAAAAGTAAAAAATACCAGTTCTATCTAAAACTTTATTTTATATTTTTCAAAAATATTATAATATTATGAAAATTGCTCTTTATATTTAATTATAATATATCAAAATTTAAGAATATAGTTAAATAAAAAATAAATTTTTAATAAAAATTGATTCTCCACAAATATAAATTTAAGTAACAAAAAAACTTGAAAAAAATATACAGTAATATATTTAAATTTTCTTTAAAACGCTAGATATTTTTAATTAAATTTCTAATTCTTAAATAATTAAGATTTATGTTTTATTTTTTTTACATACCGAATAATTATTCGATTTTTAATTTAAGCAAATTATTTTTAATAAAAAATCAGTATGAACAAATAATGCAAGAATTAACAAAATATCTTATTTTATCTCCTAACTACATACTATACAAGCAACTTAATATTAATTGCAAAAAATGTATCATTCAAAACTTTTTAAAAAATATATTATACATTAATAAAACATTCTATTATAACAAAAATATTAAATAGAAAATTTAATATTAATAAATAAAAAATTTTTACTTAATAAATCAATTAAATAAACTAAAAAACAAAAATAAATTTTTTAACAAACAAATAAAATAAATAAAAACTTCGACTATTAAAAAGCACAAATAGCTACCCAAAAAACCCATTTAATAAACAATACCTTACTATGAATGACAAAAACTCGCCAAAAAACTGTAAAAAATATCGCATTTTTATAAATTCTAAATTCATTCCTCTTAAAATCATAACATTAATTTATTTTTTTTCTCAATAGTTAAGGCATTTAACCAAATAAATAATAAAACAAAATAAAAACTAGTAGCAAAAATATAAAACAAAAACTAAAATATCGAAACCAATAACAAAAAATAAGCGGCACAACAGTCTGAATTCAGAGAAATACCAGTCCCAAAAGTTAAACAAGTAATAAATTTTCCATAACAAGCAGAAAATTATCAAAATTTCGAAAAAAATAACCAAAAACACAAATAAAAAGACGAAGACATATTTGAACGATTTTATAGTATAGAATGTAATGAAAATTATTAACATAAAACCTTGTCTCAAACTAGAAACTCAAACAATATTACTTTTGAAAATAATTAATGTTACAATTTTTAATAATAAAATAACTTTGACTTTAATTATAACTTCTAAGATTATCCTGATTAAAACTGCACTTAATTTAATGGTAAACTATATATTTTTAATTTTGATTATATGCTTTTATTACTTATATTATTTATTTCTAATTGAGTTACTTATTTAATATTCATTTTAATAAACATAATCTTTGTAAAATTATTACACACTAAAAAAATTTCCTTTTCATTTGATTTTAATACAAGGATTCTCTTAAATATTATAATATTTAATCAAATTTTAATTGTAATTTCACACTAAATAAAGAAGATAAAAGGGAAAAAACAAAATAAAAATAAAGATAAAGCAAAAACAAAAACAAAAAAAAAAACAAAATAAAATCAAACTTATTTTTTCTAAAATATTCGATTTTTTAAAACTTAAACTTTCATAAAACTAACTATTTTTTTTGTTAAAAATCATCTTTCCTAAACATTTTAGATATTTTATTATTCAATATTCCGTTTATTTTTCTATAATTTAAATATAGATTATTTGTTTTATTTCTCATTTTTTGTTTAATTTTCTTTTTATAAATTAATTTCCTTTGATTTTTAGAATTAGAAAATCATAATTAATCAAATTCTTAATAAGACAGTCAAAGCCAGTCTCAAAGTAATCCTTATATTTAATAACAATATCCCTGCAAAATTTTTTAAGATTCAAAAAATTAATAAATGAACTTTAATTAAATTAATGCTCTATAGTAATAAAATCTCTAAAATAATACCCAATAATCATATTAATACGATATATCATATTTAAATTAATAAAATTTATCATAATATGTAGCTGATTAAAATTAACAAGTAGGTGAAATTGAAGAAAATTATTTTTAAAATTTTGATTATAATATCAATAAAAATAATGATCAATAAATTTAATTAAATTAAAATTTTAATAATTTATATTAAAATAATATAAAAATTCAATAGTAAGAAAGTAAAAATATATAAAAGCAAAGAATTCTAACATATTAATAACAGGAGAATTAGCTAGATAATAAAAAAAAAGCTAAATTTTATAATAGTGGTAAATTAAACAATAATAATGATTAGTAAAATTTATAAAATAACTTTAATTATGATTTGATGAACACAAGTCTAGAGTAAAACATAAATGAAAATATAAAAAACAGTAATACAAACTTCATAGAATTCAAAAATAATAATAATTAATAAAATTTACTTTAAAATGATGATCTTTTTAATTTTAATCAGAAATAAAAGAGTTAACTTTCTTTATCAATACAAAATAATCCTGACAATAATTAAGAAGAATAGTTTAGCCCTTATAATTACTCTTAATTAAAAGATAGAAATACTAATTTATTTTAAAATTCTAATTAAAACGGTTAATAATTAATTTATTCCGATAATTGTATAAATCTAAGCGATAATAAATTAAATTCAAATGATGACGATTCGGGCTTTCTACAAAAATAAAATTTATACCAAAAATATTAGAAAAAGTAAATGGGCTAAAATGAAAAAATATAAAATTCTAAATCGGCTTAAAAATAGCAACAAAATAGTATTTAATAATAAAGTAATAAAAAGGATTTTCAATTTATTAGGTCATATGAATAAAGTACAGATAATTAATTTATTTCTTAAACTCAAACATTACAAGAACGAAATTAAATAGAGTAAGAAGAAGAAGATGAATAAGAATATTAGTATGAAAATTAAAGCTAGAAAGAAAAAGAATAAGAATAATAAAAAATTTAATTATAAAAGACCAGATAAGCTATTAAAAAAATAAGAAAAAATCTTTGGAAAAATTTTTAAAGATTATACATATAATATGTCAAAAAAAATATGGAATCAATATAATAATTTTTATCCAAAAATTTTTAGGATAAAGATATTAAAAAATTTAAATATCATTTTAAATACAGATTTTTAAAAAATCAAGTTACAAGTAAATATTGTTTTCTAAAAAATTTCTTACCCATTAAAAATAACCATAAAGCAAGTAAACCTAAAGTGATCATTAATAAGAATGACAATCAAATTATTATTAACAAAAAAATATTAAGAATAATTTTACTAAAATTTTTGAGAGAAGATTTTCTTTAAAGTTGTCTATTTTTCTCAAAAGTAAACGATTGGCATCATTTTGCTTAATAAAGACATTATATTTTAGGACTATTACAATCTGAAAATTTAGACATATGATAATAGTAATTAAAATATTAATAATAAAAAAAAATAATATTAAAATAAAGAAAAAATACAAAAATACTTTTTTTATTGTTTATAATATCTTTTTAAACATTTAAATTTATAATAATATTTTAATGAATATGAATATTATAAGTATAATTAAAATTTAAATATTTACCTTTTTTACTATTTAAATTGTATATTTTAAGTAAAAAACTTTTATTATTTAAATTGTAAATTAAAATATATTTTGTATTTTATTATAATTTATTAGTACTATTAATATAAAAATTTTTTTTATAAATTGTGTAAATTCCTAATTCTAAAATATTGCGTAATAACTAATCTAAAATTACTAAAAATGTATTTTAATTATGAAAATTATTACTAATACTTAAGTGATAAATAATATTAAACTAAAAATAACGAAATATTAATTTATATAATAATAAAAATTAAATTATTAATTAAAATATAAAGTAAAAAATAAGAAAAATAATAATCTATACTTATAAAATATAAATAAATTAATATTAATAATATTATAATATAGTTTGTATAAATTTTTATTTTTAATAGTAAACAATATACATAATATAAAATTTGAAGTATTTAGTATTTATAATAAAATAACTAAAATTTATTTTATATTTTAATTATTGTTAATAATGTTATTATTGTAAAATATTTACACATTCTTGTTAATATAAATATATTTATAAATGATCTTATTATTTTTACTATTTAATATTAAATTTTTATATTTAAATTATTAATTCTTATTTAATTCAATAATTTTTATTATATTTTCAGCGAAGATACTGTAAAATATTTAAAATCCTGATAGTGTATTATAAAACCTTTTTATTTTGTATTATTTAAATTTATTTATATTATTATTATTTAGTTCTAATATTTTCTAGATCTTTTCCCCTTTATTTTAATATTATTTTTTATTTTTCATTAATATGTTTATGATTTTCAATCTAAATAGTCCCAATTTTACATTATTAATTTTAAGATATAATGCTTACTATGAATGAAATAACTCCAATTTTTTATTTTTGACACGAATAAACAACATTAAAAAAAATCTTCTCTTAAAAACTTAAGGAGTAGAATTCTCAATATTTTCTTATGAATTTAAATTTAAAAGTCGTATTTCGTATTTTTAAATAATTTTGATTAAATATTACTAGGCTTGACAGGGATAAAATTTCTTAAAAATCCTTATTTGTTTGTTATCTTTTATTTTTTAAATTTGTATTTAAAATGGTATTGAAATTTTTTCAAATCACTATCCTCGTATTTTTCTTTTAATTTCGTTAAAAATTACGATAAATTTTCCTAAACATATTAACTAAATTGTCTAAAAAAATTTTTCCACAAATTTTTTTTTACTTATTATTCTTAAATTTTAGCTTATTTTATTTATTAATTTATTTCCTATTAACTTAAAACAGTATAGCTGTAATTTGTGTAATAAGTTTATGTGTCGTTATGATACTACTGTTATAAATTCTCCAATAAGTTTAATATTTTTGCTTATTCTTCAGTTTTCTATTTTTTATTAAACTTTTACTATTTTTATTTCTATTTTTTTTAATTTTAATATTTTTTCATCGCCTTTATATGCTCATTTTTTATCTCTATTTGATTTCCATTTGATTTATTTTCTTATACTTCCTATATTTGAAACATATTTTATGATTATAAAATATTTTATTAGTACGTTTCAAAATAATAATTAGCTTAATTTACTTAAATTTAATTATTGTAGTTATTATTAATTTCATCATAATCAACTTAAGCATAAACCTATTCTTAAAAACCTTATAATATATTTGTATCTTATAATTAATTGTTCACAGTTTCATTTCTCCAATTATTTGTTATATGAATTTAATTAGAATTATATTATCTATTTTAGTATTATGAATGAGAAAAACTTTATACTTATTATTAAATCATATTTTATTAGTTTTAAAATTGTATCTATTAATATTATTGATTTTATGATTTTAAGTTATTTTTGGGAAAGTTATTTAGTTAAATTTATAAATCCTAATTTTAATTATTTTATTAAAATTAATACTACAATTATTCTTATTTCTAATAAATTTAATTATACTAATTTAGATTATAATCTTAGTATTACTATTGATAGTTTTGATCAGGTCCCTACTATTTTTTAAGTTTATAATTAAATCCGTACTAACTTGAGTTTATAATATTTGATTATTAATAATTTAATTTAGGTTGAAAATTTTAAGAATCTCCACTAAGGATATTTTAAACGCTAAAATTATTATTCAAATTATTTTAACTAATTTAAGAATTAAATGTGTTAAAATTTTTATCCTTTTCTAAAATATTTGCATTAATTTTATATTCCGATTATGCGTCAAATTAATCTAAATGACATTATTTTTAATTTTTAAATATTTCGTTCTCACAACATTTCTAGTTTTCTACGTAGCCTAATAATAAAAACACAAATATTTTTTTATAAAATAAAATTTTTATAATTAATAATAATGATTGTTTTTTATTTCATTTTAATTTTTATTTTTTTTTAATTTATTTAATAATTTTGTTATAATAACCTATTAAGCAAATAAAAAAATAAATAAAATTTAAATGACAAATCTATAAAATTATTTAAAATTTCTCTTTTCTATATAATTAAAAATATTTTTTTTTATAAATTTACTTTAATTTGATTTGATATTAATATGTTCAAATTTAATGTTTTAATCTTGATTATCTTCTAAATTATTAAAAGCTTTATTAAATAAGTAATTTTCTTGTTCTTATTCATAAAATCTTTCAAAGATATCTTCATCTTCATTTGATTCTCTTATTTATTTTTTTTTATTTTAAAATTTATCATCTCTTTTTATCGTATGGTTTTAATATAATATATTATTTTAATTCTATATCTAGAGTTAGACATCATAATAATTTTTATCATTAACTAATTATTTTCTTTCTCTATCCTATATTCTTTAGGGTTAGGGAACTTTTATTTATTATACTATGAATAACTATGAATATTTTTTTTTTTATAAAAATTATTTTATATTTTATTACTTTCCTCTTAAAGACCGATTATTCCCATTTTTTATTTTACTTCTATTGTATTTGTGAAAAAAATTTTTTAAGGTATTTTAATTTTACTATTATTTGAGCGTGCTAATTAAAGTTCTTCCATATATTTATAAAATAATTAACTATTTTCTTAATTAATTGAATAAATATATTCCGCTATCAAAAAATAAAATCTATTAATCAATTTATTTAAATATTGTAAAACAAAATAAAAAATACTAAAATAACTATTAATCGAAATATATTTTACAACTTAACAAAATACTATAAAATAATATTTAAGAGTTTAATTAACTAAAACAACTACTGAGTAAAAAATTTTAAAATTGAAAATGAAAAATATTTTTTTTAATATAATTTTAAGAATTAAAAAATATATTATTAACAAAATTAAAAAAATTTTTTTTAATATATCAATTAATTAACTCAATAAAATCAATTTAACCCTTCTAAACCTTTTAAAAATAACTAGTATTTTTTAACATAATCTTCTTATTTTCTACTTTCAACACACCTTTTATCTCTTATTTTCCTTACCATATTTATCGCTTATGTAGCATTTTAACTTATATTACACTATATCAATGTGCAAGCTGCCAATAATCCCGCTCTTCCAATCCCTCCTCTACAATGTGCAATAACATTTTTTTTATTTTTTATATTTTATATAATATTTTTATCAATAAAGTCATAAAATTCTTGAAAACTTATTTCTGGTTCTCCCATTTCTATTATCGGTAATTCTAAAAATTATACACCTTATTTTTCGCAAATTCCCTGAAATTTATTATAGTCAACACCAATTGATCTTATAAAAATATTTAAATAAATAATGGTGATTTATAATATGTTTAAATCATCTTATATAGATATAATTTTTCTTTTATATTAATATATCTTATCGTATCATTATATTTTTAACAAATATAGATAAACATTTATTACTAAATTATTTTTTGAATAATAAAGTTTGGATATTAAATTGAACTCTTAGCACTAATTTATTTTATCATCTTATTGAAATATTTTTATAATTTTTACCTCACTAAAAATTTAATAAACTAACTAACTAATAAAACATTTTTTTTTATAGAAATAAATCTTAAAAATGTAAGATATACTTTATTTTTTTGTTATCAAAAATTATACATCTATTGGATGTATTTTAAATTTATAAGTATATAATTATTTTATTTAATAACTTTAATAAAATTAAGATTGTTTTGAAAATTCTATAATATTATGCTTATTGAAATATTATTTTTTCAAATAATAAGATAATAATAAATTACTAAAAATAAAAAAATGCAAGTATGATTTTTACATAAAGCTGATTCAAAAGTATTTTAGGAATAGTTATATTACTTAAATATATTATTTTTGTTTATAAATATATTTTTAAAAATACCTTAGTTCATACTTATTAAGTAAACATATTATTACTTAAATTTAGTTTAGATTTTTAAAATAAGTTATGTCTTCAATAATATTTCTATTATGTGGTTTTCCATCTCTTCCCATTTTTAACTATTTACCAGGACAATGGCAAAGGCCGAAAAAAATATTACTTTAATGTGGCTCATTTTTATCTGTTTATAACTATTATTCTAATGAACAATTTTTATATTTAATTGAATCTAAATTTTAAGATATTTTTATGTCATTCAAATTTTTATAATTTTCAATATAATTTTCTTCCCTACTAGAATCTTTAATAATTTAAATATTTTAATCCTTTTTTATCAAATCTTATAATAATAATATCTAGCTTATTTTTATTGGTTTATATTCCTCTTTTTAAATTTTAGATTATTATTTTTCCATTTTTTTTCGATATAAAGCAAAAACTTATTAGAATTAATAAATATTTTTAATTTCATAAATCATTAATAATAATACAGTTTATCAATAAGTTACTGATAAAATAATTAATTAATTAAACATTGTTTAAATTAAAGCAAAATCTCATAAATAAAAAATATTTATATGTAATTATATAATTTTTTTAGGCATAAAAAAATTTCTTGTGACTTAGTTGTGACCTAAGAAAAATTTTTTAAAAAAGACTTATTAAGCTATGTTAAGGCTTTAAATGATGTTTTAAGACATTTTAAAAAAAAAAAATTTTTTTTTGTGTCACAATAAAATTTGTTATTGAAAATTTTTAAACTAAAATATATATATATAGTATGTCAAATCATATCATATATACTTTATAAATTATAGATAAAAGTCTATTCTATATCATAGCGTCGAAAATATATACTATATGTTTGGTTGTATGAAGTTACATGAAAATTTTCTTAAGTCACAAGAAAATTTGTTACTGAAAATCTTTAAACTAAATTTAGTAAGGAGTATGTTAAAACATAATATATATACTATATAAATTGTAGGAAAATGTCTATTCTATATGATAGCGTCGATATAATATGATGTATACATGTATAGACAAAGTTATATGAAAATTTCCTTAGGTCACAAGAAATTTTGTTACTATTTTCGAAATTTTTTTAGTAAAAATTTTAAAACAAAATTATATAAGTATAGGGTATGTCAAAACATATCATATATACTTCATTAATTATAGAGAAACGCCTATTCTATAATATAGCGTCGAAATAATATGATTTATACATGCTTAGACAAAGTTATATGTAAATTTCCTTAGGTCACAAGAAATTTTGTTACTATAACTATTTTCAAATTTGTGTTCACTTTTTTAATTAATTATAATTAGAAAAATAAAAAATTATAATTATTAAAATAATTATGGTATAATTAAAAATCTCAAAAAAACTTAATTTTATTTTGTTTGATAAACAAATTATTAATATTTTTTTGTTAATATTAATTATTAATGAAAAGGGATTTCAGTGTATTTTGATAATAATTATAAATCAAATTTGAACTAAATATTATTAATTAATTACAATTAATATTAACATTAACTATAGTATAGATATTAGTATATTTGAAAATTATAATTGTAATATAAATTTAATTAAAATTAATAATTAAAAAAGTGAATATAAATTTGAAAAAAGTAATATTTTCGAAATTTTTTTAATAAAAATTTTAAAACTAAAATATATAAGCATAGAGTATGTCAAATTATATTATATATACTTTATTAATTATAGAAATGTCTATTCTATATGAAAGCGTCGATATAATATAATTTATACATATTTATGCTAAGTTATATGAAAATTTCCTTAGTTCACAAGGAATTTTATTACTGTTTTCTAAAATTTGTTACTGAAAATTTTTAAACTAAAATTTATATGTATATAGTACATACATACTTTATTAATTATAGGAAAATATTCATTTTATATGATAACGTCAATGATATGTGATATAAACTTGTTTAGACAAAGTTATATGAAAATTTCCTTAGGTCACAAGAAAATTTGTTACTGTTTTTAAAAATTTGTTATTGAAATTTTTTAAACTATAATATATATGAATATAGTATGTCAAAACATATCATATATACTATATTAATTATAGGGAAATATCCATTTTATATGATAGCGTCGATAATATATACTATATACTTGGTTGTATGAAGTTACATAAAAATTTCCTTAGGTCACTAGAAAATTTGTTATATAAATTTTTAAACTAAAATATTTTAGAAAGAGTTTTTTAAAATACAACACATATACTTTATATAATGTAGAAAAATGGCTATTCTATATGATTAAGTCAACAATATATATATTACGTTCGATTTGACTAAACTACGAAAAATTATCCTTCGGTCACAAGAAATTTTAAATTAAAAAATTGCAATTAGTAACTTAGTCAAAATATATCATATGTACTTTAAAAATCATAAAAGAATCGGTTTTATATATTATGGCATTGGTAATATATATGTCATGTTCTTTACGAATAAGTTTCAAAAAAAAATCCTTAAGTCACAAAAAAAATTTTCTTAAGTCACAAAAATTTTTTTATAAATAAATTTTTTTAGTTTTTTTCTCTTAAAATGTCTTAAAACATAATAATATACGTTAATAAGTCATTATTAAAAAAATTTATCTTAGGTCACAACCACACTAAGTCACAAAAATTTTATAGTACCTTTTTTTATTATATATTTTCAGTATTTTTTAAATTCACCAATTAAATTTATTTATAAGATAATTAAAATTCAATAAATTTTTATTTTATATTAAGACCTGGGCGCTGCGGCAAACCTGTTTTAAAAAATATTATTTTGGGAAAAATATGTAAATTTTGGTATATGCTTGGAAATTTGGCCATTTTTTAATAAAATTACTATATTGCCAAATGAAAAAAATTTTTCGAGGAAAAATCTGTAAATTTTAAAAAAATCAATAAATTTTTATGAAATAATTTAGCTACTTTATGAAATATATAAAATTATTTAAACTTATTTTATAAAGAATTTTAATTATCTTTAAAATAGATTTATAAATTTCCATTATTTGATAGTTTTATAATTAAATTTTTTAAAATATTCTTTTCATAATTTAATTCGCTATTTGAATCATAATATATATTTCATATGCTATGAGAATTACCACTGCCAAATTTATAATCTTGTATATATAACATTATTTATTTCAATTTATATTAGTCCTTTTATAGATTTTATCAAATTTTATTCACATACTATTGTTTGGTAAAAATTATTTAACTAGAAAGTATTAATTTTGATTATTAAACAGTAATTTTATAAAATTATGCTGGAAATTTTGACAAATTTTAATCCAGAAAACATTTTTGAAGTTTATTTTGACCAAATTATTTTTGGAAATGCTCTCAGGTAGTGGTATTTATTTATAACTATGACAGAAATTTTATAATTGCATATAAATACCCCAAAAATTAATACATTATTATTTTATTTTAATTTTTTCATAATTTTTATAATTTCATTTGTTGGTATTTTTAAAAAAAGTAATCTATTTACAAATTTAATATGTAAACATTATTAAAAAAATTAATATACTTAGGAAAAAATTTTATAATGAACAACTTTAAAATGGTCATTGCAATTTTAAATATAAAATTATGTAATTTATAATTATATTTTTTTTAAAATTAGTAATTATTTAATCAGCTCCAACAAAATTTAGGTTTTTATAAAATTAAAGTAATAATAAAATCATTGAAATTGAAAAATATAATCTAAATATTGTATTTAAATTTATAAAATATATTAAATATATTTAATCATCTAATATATTAACTAATAAAATTTAGAATTTTCCTCTAAAAATTAATTAATAAAAAGAAAAAGGCATTTTAATATTTTATTTTTGGCATTAAATTTAATATTCATTATTGTTTTTTATAATATAAAGCATTTATTAAAAAATAATAAATTAAAATTTAATATAATGAGTATATTTTACTGTTTTTAATTTATCTTAAATAATAATATAGAAATCAAACTAAATTTAAAACTTTATTTGAAACTTTATTTACATATTATTATATTTTTATAGGAATTATAATTTCAATAAATAGTCTATTTTATACTATTATAAAAAAAATGTCCAATCATATATAAATTAAATGGAACTATTTTTATTGAATTAATTATTGAAGAGTAATAAATTAATATTTATTTTTAGTAAAAGTTGTTTCAATTTTTATAGAATTTTTAAAGAAAAATAATAAATAAGTTTAGAAAGGAAGACACAAAACAAAATTGATTATCTTCCAAATACATTCAAAAACAAATTGATTTAATATTATTAATTATATAATATGTAATTGAAATTTAAGTATATAAATTTACTTTCTTTAAAAACCAATGGGGTATAATTTAAATTCATTAATATTTTATAATAAATTTTTTAATTTTTATTAAAAATTTAGTTTAAAAATTAAATTAATTATTAAATAATAAAATAAAATTCATTTATCTTTGTGATTACTTTTACAGAAATTCAATGTTTATTAAATAAATAATTATTTTTTATAACTAATTCGATAAAATTTAAAAAAATTAAGAATTTATCGACCCAATTTTTATTTTTACTAATTATCCAAGTTTATTTACAATTCTAGCCAAAAGTTATCATTTATAAAAAATTAAAATTTTAATTATACTTGTTTAAAACCCAGATTTTATTAAAAAAATCTTAAATATTCATAATTACTTTTATATGTTTTAAAAAATGATACTTATAAATATATTAAAATTAATTTTAAAAGGTATATAAAGTTTATAAAATTGAATTCCTTTATAATAAACTAAAAAAATTTAGGTATTTTCTTATTATAACAAATAGTTTGATATGTTAATATATGATTTTAAAAAACAATAAAATAAATAAAATAAAAAAATAAAAAAATATAAATATATTTCTAAACCTAATAAATGAATAATGATATTAAATTTATTTCTCAACAAATATAAATAATATCTCAGTAAGACATTGCTTAAAGATAAATAGAAAAACAGTATACCAGTTCGTGTATTATTATATAAGATATGTAAAATCGAAATACTAAATCATTTTAAGATACTAATTTAATAAAAGTAAAATGTTAAAACAATGATAGAAATCGTGCTAAAATAAAATTATTATAGAATTAAGATAGCATATCATTATAGGAATAATATAATTAATACTAAAATGACTAAAATAAATAAACGATATAGGAATAATGCCTTTAGAATTATAGTAATTAATATATAAAAGCAGATTATTATGCACATTAGAATAGGAAGACAAATTAATATTAAATTAATTTAGATAATGGATAAACATTAGGAGAAAAAAAAACCAAATTATAATAAGATAATATAATTTAAAGCCATTAAAAGTAGTAAGATTAGGAGATTTAAATAAAGGAAATATATTTAAAATAAAATGAATAATCTTTAAATATAGATAAATCTAATTTATATAATTAAAATTAAATAAATACTTAATATTCTAGTAGTATTCGTAAATAATTACAACTCTATGATGAAAAATTGAATGGTAAACATAAAATTATATAAAAATCAAAAATAACATATTTATATACTGAATGACTTTTTGTATTAATAATTAAATTTTTTGTACTGCTTTATTAAAATAAAAAAATCACAAAAAAATAAAATATAATATTAAGAATTAATTAATAGTAGTTTTTAGCTTTAAACAAAATATTAACATTTTTTTATTAATTCTAATTTTAAATAAATACTAATTTATAGACTTTTAGTAAAACCAAATTTAAAGGCTACTTTAAGAGAAAAACAATTTTCAATAAATATAAAGCTAAATACCATCAGAACTAAGTTAGATATTTATCGAAAATTTTGATCACGAATTTTAAGAATATGAAGATAAAAAAAAACAAATATGGGTTAGTTAATTTTATTAAAATAAATATGTAAAAAAGTTACTTAGTTAATAAAATTTATAAAATTAAAATTCCACTAATAATCTTAGTTAAATAAGAAATGAAATGTGTGATGTGTAAAATGAAATTAATTATTTAAATTAAAATAATTTACTTTTCACCTTAAAAGACAAAAATAAAGATATAGTTTTTGACACGAATTCTAAATAAATTAGAAAT
Organism: Pseudocohnilembus persalinus; assembly: GCA_001447515.1. Lineage (NCBI taxonomy): Eukaryota > Ciliophora > Oligohymenophorea > Philasterida > Pseudocohnilembidae > Pseudocohnilembus > Pseudocohnilembus persalinus. The sequence goes on along the minus strand of LDAU01000223.1, from coordinate 121,609 downwards.
AAGGCATAATCAAGCTTATAATATAAATATTTAATATCAAATAAAAAATTAAATACAATTCCAAATTAATGTACCAATGACAATTCTTCAAATTAATCAAATAGTTCCAAACAATTTTAATCATAATAAATTTATTAGGATTAAAATTTAACTTAAAAACAAACTAGTATTTTCAATAGTATTGAATAATAAGAAGCCCAAAATATGGAAGAAGATAATAATAAAAGTAATAAATAAAATTAAAACATAATTAATTCTAAAAAATAAAATTAAAATCATTACCAATCGAAATTTAGAAACTAGAATAAATTGGTACTAACAAAAATATTGAAGTTTTTTAATAAAAGTAACCTTGAAAAACTTCATATGCCTTATAAACTACAAATATAATTAGTATAAATAGTAGAAAAAATAAAAGAATCTGGTAGGCATTATAAATAAAATAAAGTATAACGTTCAGACGTGTATCACCACTCACATTATAATATTCTATACCTTTATTTAAATTCTTTTAATATAGAAAAATTATAGAATAATCTCCTTAGTAGGTCAAAAAAAGATTGTAAAATTTCTACAGATGTTGAACTACATAAAAATATTTTCGATCTTGACTTGTAAAATTATTAAAGCTAAAATAAAGAGGAAAAATAAGAACTTTTAGATTAAATTGAGTTAGTTAATTTTTACAAATACTGTTTCTATCAATTAACCTAGTTATATTTAAAAAATAAATTTATTATGTCTAAAAAATAAACTACATTATAAAATGACTAGTAATTAAACAACAATTGTTAAAATACAATTTAAAATCAACAATAGTAAAAATTTAATAATTTAGAATATGAAAAACGGGTATTTGAAGGTATTGATCACATGATTAAAGGCTTTTATGTAAATAGATTTTGAATGATTAAATTTATTAATAAATAATAAAAACAAAAAAACAAAATCTAAAAATGAGGCGTTAATTTATTTAATAAAAAACAAAATCCTAAATTTAAAAATTAGAAATAAATTATAGTTTGCAATATTAAAATTATAAATATTATTAGTTTTTTAAAGAAATATTCAAAAAATGGTGAAACTAAACTATTCTTATCACTATTTTTATAGCTTACTCATAAAAAAATTTAAAATATATTTAAACATTATTTTGACCAATATATAGCAATCATAAATTCTGATATTTTATACTTTAAACTCATTACTTAATTATAACGTTAAATATATACTTATGATATTAATATACATATAAATTAATTTATTATATATATATTAAATTATTAATACTATTAATTACTATTTTAATAAGTAAATTATTCGATAAAACTATCAAATTCGTGATATTTTAATATTATTTTCATAAAAGTATATTATATTATAAACGCTATAAATTGTATTCTAAAACAAATAATTATCCTAGAAATTCTAAAATAACCAAAAAACAAAATAAAACCAAACTTATATCCCCCATATTAACTCATTAAAAACAAATATTAATTAAAACACAATATATAAAAATAAATAAAAACATTTTATCATCATCCTAACCTTAACACCTTTATTTTTTTTTTTAATACTACATGTATATTTTTATAGCATAAATATTTGTATATTCATCTAAAACTAGACAATTAAAAATATAAAATTATTTATTTAAACAATTAATTTTTTTTTTTATTCGATTATATAAATCAATTAATTTATATATATATAATATCAATCTCCAAAACATTCAGGGCAATACCAATCTCCTTCAGGGACTTTTTGTAACGGTGGATTTAAGCAAAAAATATGGTATCCTTTATCACAAATATCGCACAGTATAAGCTAAGCTTCTTATTCAGGAGTGTCATTTAAAGAATTGCATATTTCACAATAAATTTCATCAATATTAAGCATTAAATTATTATTATTTTATAAATTTTAATTTTAATTATCATTTTCACAGTCTTGATCTTTCCCGTTTTCTTCATTTTCGTCGGAATCCACTACCTCTTCCAAATATTATTTTTAATGATTTTTGCAATACAAGGTGAAATTTTTTTAATCTAACTTGCCTTAATAATATAGTTAATAAAAAAATTAGAAATCTAGAAATTCATATATAATTTAAAACCATTCCAAAAATTTAAAAAGGCCAATTTATAATATAAGTATATATTTTTTCTAAAATTGATTAAAATATTTACAACTAAAATATAAGTTATTTAATTTATAAATATATTATTTCATTAATTTTTAGATAAAAATATATTTGTATATTGATAAATGTATTTATAAAAATAATTAATTTAAATAAAATTTATCTATAATAATATCATTATGAAATATTCTACAAATTTCTAGATGTTTAAATACTTTTTTAATATAATCAATAATTTTCAATTATCGACAGTTTATATTTGTTTATGATTAGGATTGGAAAAATAAAAATTATTATACTATAATTTAAGATATAAATTAAAAATAATTAATTTTTTATTTTTGTCTAATTAACTTACTAGTTAATTTTAAAAAACTATTTAAAAAAATTGCTATAAAACTAATTTATTTTAATTCCATCAATTATTCTAATGCACCAAATAATCCCATTATAGCATAGGATTTTAATTATAATTTGAATAAAATCTACATACACTACAAAATTAAATTTTTTACTTAATTAAAAATTTAATAAATATCAGTACTTTCTCCAAAAAAACTGGTATTAAAATTCGTTCATTTCAATATAAATAAATATAAAAATTATTAAACAAAAATCAGGTATCCCATAATAAATACTACCTTATTTTTTTTAAAAATAATATAAAAATATTTTTATTACATTCGGAATCCGACTATATAGCGCATTTATAATGATAAGAATACTTACACTTATCAATTTTACATCCGAGTCCCCCACCTAAATCCCCACAATAATTACACATTTAACTGTTACAACGAGAAATTTCAGCTTTTACATTTTTCATTCTATTATCTTTATCTAAATAAATTTAAGGTGTCCATATGGCGCACATTAAATGTGTGTAGTAACTTTTTTTTTTGTAATTGTATGGCCCGTAAATAGGTCCTAATTTTTTAATAAATTCAGGGTCGTTGGAACTTTCTTAACAAAAACAACAATTTATCTATTTATTTCCTAAATAAAGCTAGTCATTGGGCTTGTTTAATTCGAATTTTTTACTTGATTATTAAATTATTTCCCCTTGTTCAGTAAATAAAATATGATTGTTTTATTTCACCTTTTTAAGCCCCCTTTTTTTTTCTTTATGATTTGTATCCTATTCAAATACCTGTACTCTTTTTTATTATTATTTGGAGCTTATATCTCTTAAAATATCTGCAATTATAAAATAAAAAATTTGTTTAAATAATAAAAAAAAATAACTTTTATAATATATTACTATTATAATCGTCCACTCTTATATTTATTTTTGCATTTCGATCTTTATTGATTTCTATAAATTTAAATAAAACTAATTAGAAATCATCTAAGTAATTTAATTCCAAGTAAAAATTAAAAAAACTCTAAATTGTGAATTTTAAATCGTTAAAATATTTCCTAGGCACTCTTAAACTCCTCAAAATATCTTTTTTCAAATCCCCTATATTTTAATAATTATAAATTGAATTCAAAGAAATTCCTACTTCCTTTTCTCTATCTTGCCATTATTTTTAAATGTTGAATATAATTTTAAAATCTAATTAATCATTTTAATCTTATTCATTTACGTTTTCGTCTTAATTCTCATTTTAGAAATACTGACTGAGTTAAAAATTATTTTATTAATCAAGATCATTTAAATTTTAGCTTTGATTTAGATTATCTTATTAAACTAAAAAATTTTCACCATCTTAATGTATTTCATAATTGTTTCTCTCGACATCTTAAATAATATTATTATCTTACAATTCTTCCTAAATTTATTCTAAAATAAAACAAAAAATTAAAATTAATTAACCGTTTAATTTAAATTAATTTAAAATATAATAATTAAAAATGTACCTTCTTCCATTAAGCTTTTATATACTTATTATGATTAATTTTCTAATATTCTATATTTTTTATCCTACTCTTAATTTTTTTTTTTAGATTCTTCTTCTTGCAATATTTTTTCAATATCAAAATCTGAATCATCATCGAATTAACTTTAATTAATTTTATTTGATTATTATATTTAATATTCTTAGCAATTTTATTGTTATTAAAAAAATTATGTTTATTCTGATATGTCTGGTGTCTTATTTTATTATATCTAATCATAATTTGAGTTTAAATTATTTTCATGTTAATTTATTAATTCCAAAATTTATTTAGTATACTTATCTTCTAAACCTTCAGCTTTTTATTCCACTTAATTTTCTTCTTTTTTCATATAATAATTAATAGGGTCATTAATCTATTATTGTAGATATTCCATTTTTATTTTTTCCTCCTCCATAAAATTCTTTTCCTTAAACTATTTATTTAACTCATTCATTTACTAATATTGCTATATTTTTACACCATAATTTTAATTTTAATTTGCAATAAATTTATCATTTTATTATATTAATTGGTTAGATTTCACTCTATTTTCACCTTATAATTTTTAACTTTCAAAAATATTATCCTCTTCTTAATCCGAATCGATAACCATTCTTTTTACTTTATTTTACATTTAAAATTTTTGTTATGAATATGATAAATACTAATTATTATTATTTTGCAAAAATAAGTTTTTTTATAAATTATATTTTTAATTTGATTAAATTCTAATAAATTTCTAGCATACAAATATTTCTTTAGAATTTAAAATTATTTTTCAATTCAAATTATATAAAAAATCCGCCAAAATTATTAATTATAAAAGACATTTAAAATAATTTAAATTATAAGAATTTAATTTAAATATTTATTAATAGAATTAAATGATATCATTAAAATCAATTATTTTTATATCCTTAATTTTTTAATACTTATAAATCAATAAAAACTTGATGCTTATCTATTTTTTTTTTTCTTAATTGTGCTCTAAATTAATTTTATCCTTTCTCTCCTTACTTAAAATAGACAATTATGTGGATTTTACATATCATTTATACTCTACTTATACTCTTTCAAAATATCTTCTTAAACTCCTTTATTATCAACATATTCTGCCTAGTAAAACAATTATTTATATTTAATATCATATAAACAAAAAATGAAATTAAATAAAGTATAGATAAATATATTTATTTTTCATTAAAAAAATCAAGAAAAAATTAATTACTTATTTCATTTTTAAAATAATATCTGCAATTTCCTTATTTGGAAACTCATGCTCCTTTAGAACATTATAAAAAAACTCTAAATTGTCACAAAAATTATTAAATTAATCCTATAATTAACTTACACCTTCATTATTTTACCTTATATCTTAATCTAATTCTGCACATTAACTTTATTTTTTATAATTTTATTATTAAAATATAATTTAGATATATTTATATTTATTACAGCATATATTCTTCAAATTCGTCAATTTCTTTTAATTTTTCATTTATTTTTTTTATTTATTCAATTATTAAAAATTAGTCGGATTTTTTGTTTTGTTTATTTTATGAAAAACTTTTGTTCTTTCCTAATGATGAAAATTTTAAATTGTCTTTGCCTTAACAAATGTCCAATTCCATATTTAATTACTCAATTTTTTTATACATCATATTTTTAAATAGTGTCACAAAAGTTCCTATATATTTTTAGCTTTATTCATCAAACATTTTTTAATTTTCCTTTTCCATCTATTTTAATTGGTCTGTAAATTGCTAAAAAAGATCATAAATTTGATTCAGTTCCAATTTATCATAATCTATTTTTCCATCCATTTTTAAAAATTAGCCTAATCCTTTACAAATATAAAAAATTATGAAAATAATTATATATCAATAATTTTAAAAATAAAAAATCTTTATTAATTTTATTAAATCGATAGAAAATTAAATAAAATTGAGAATATAAATATTTTCAATATCCAAATTAAACATTAATACTTTAAACTAATTAATTATCACCTATATAAATTGTTATTCTTATATAATTGTTATTTTTAACAATCGAATAATAATAAAATTCTTAAATTTATGCGAAAAATATAAGCTTTCAAAATTTTTTTAAAAAATATTTAAAATATTAACTAATTTAATTTACTAATTTTTTTTCTTTTGCTTTATTCACTACTGGCCATTTATAATTTGCTGTCTTTTTACAAATTAGTCACATTTGATCTTTTTAATCTCGAATTTGTTATATATTTTAAGTTACTTCTATTATAATTATTAATATTATTATATATTACTTAGCTAGCTTCTAATTTTTAATCCCTATTTTTTTAAGTGCTATTTTTTTTTTCTTAATTTTTTTAATTTCCATTTCCCATTTGCTACAAATCCAATGTAAAAGATCTCATTTAAAAATCCCTTTTTTCATTTTTTCTAGGTTTTTACATTTTCAATAATGATTTAAGGTCTAATTGATCTTATTATTCATTATTTAAATAAACATTTTTATTTAAGTCTTAATTTTTATTAGTGAAAGTAATCTCTCTAGAATTAGAATGAATTGGACTCAGTATAAAACTTTTAGGCGTATCTCCAATTTAATATTATTTTTTATAATTTTAATCTAATACTCTGCCATTTTAATTATTCACCTTTAACTCAGATGTAGTTTAAAACTCAGATATATTTAAATTTATCGAATTATTATTTTAATTTTACTTATCACTTACACTTTAAAATCTTGCTTTTTGAAATTAACCCTAATTTTAATTATTACCAGCGCTATAACAGTTTATACTTACAGTTTAACTTTACTTTAATAATTAATTATAATATTAATTTTAACTCTAATTTCCAATTTTCTATTTTCTTTTCAACTTCAAGGGTGACAAATTTTCGTCAATTTATTTTTAATACTAGTATTTTTAGTGACTACCTGTAATTAAAATTGTTATTAAAAATAAATTATTTAATTTTTAAAATATTTGAATAAATAATATGTATTGTCTACTTAAAATTGAAGGTAATTTAATAGATTTATCCTCCATTTTTAAATCTTATTCTTAAACATATCTCCCTAAATTTGTGTACATTACACTTAGCCTTTTTCTTTATGGACTTATACTTATTTCTTAAACTATAGTTTTTTTATCTTACTACTTATTTTAATTTATGGTAGCTACTGTATTATTTACTTATTATTTACATTCTTCACTTGTTTAATCGCTTTATACAATAGAAATATTATCCTTATAAATAAAAAAATTTTAAATAAGCTACTAAAAAAAAATACAAAAATATACCTATGAATTTTATTCATCATCATCTTATTATTATTTTAAATTTTTATTATTATTTTTCCTCTCAATTTTTGTATTAAATTCATCCATTTTTTTCTAAAATCTTTCTTTTCGAGATAATTATAAATAATTTTCATGATCTTCTTCTTCTTAACTTAAAAAATTATAATTCAATAAACATTAAATTTTTATAAATAGCTTTTATAAATTTAAATATATGAAAAACGATTTTTTAACCTTTGCTCTTGCAAAGAAATATTTTTCTTCTTCTTTTTACTTATACTTTATTTATCATTTATCTAGTATTTTTGTTCTAAATCTTTGTTTATTTTTTATTTTTCTTACTTTTTCATTTCATTAATAAATTCTTTTTCTTCGTTTATAATTTCTTTTACTATAATTTATTTCTTTCTCTATGCGGCATGTCTTTAACGGTACTTGAATGCTAAATATGAACTAGAATCATATCTTTATAATTACTATTCCTAAAATGTTGTATAGCCTAATTACATATCTAATTCCTCTTTAAGTATTTATTTATATCTATTGACTATAAATATGATCAAAAAATATAAATATAAATATTATAATATATTAAATAAATAAATTATATGCTAATATATCCAAATAAAATTTAGTACCTAAATGCATTTCAGTTCCCTTTATTTTTTATTCATAATAATCATCAATGTGAGAATAATTCTCAACTCCTAATTTTTACTAAAAATTGATTACCTTTGGTTTCTAAAAAAAAAAACAGTATAATAATTAACAAATAGTAAATAAAGTAATACAAAATATCTATTAATAAATAAATAATATACACTATTTTTCAACATAGATAAAGAAGCAATCTTTTATTTTTTATCCTAATATAAATCATAATCATCGATTTACTTTTCATCAGACTGTTAAAAAACATAACCCATATATGCAATATTTACTTTATTATCACTTTATAATAAAATATTTTTTAACAATTATTTATCATTATCACATGAAACACTTCTTATTTTTTTCTCTTCTAAATTTTTACTAGCATCTTATTTTATTAGAATCTACTGATTTTCCTTTTATTAATTTCTGCAAACTTATGATTAATTTATTTAAATTTCATTTTATTTTCCCATATCTTATTATAAATTACTTTTAATTAGTAAAGAATTATTAGTAACATTATTAATCTCTTAATTTTTATTTTCTTCCTATTATTTTTTCAAAGATTACAGCAATTCCTGCTACTAGATTTATTTTATTTATTTCTATCTTTAAATCTACTCTTTTTTCTAACTTATTTTATCTTTTATATCTTAAACCCTTCCAATACCCATATTAATTTTTTTTATATTTTATTTTTCTTCATTTTCGTCACTATCACTTTCAAAATTTTCATTATTTAATAAAGAATTATGTTGACCTCTTTCAGAAAGTAAAAAACTTTCAAGTAATTCTTGTTCACTTCGACTAGCGTAAGAATTGTATTATTTCGAAGGATTATTACTTTAAAATAATTAGGAATACATATTTTAATTTTTTATCTTATAATTTTTTAATTAATAATAAAAATTTTCTTATACTGAATACTCTTTTCAAATTTTTTATTTTTTAATTTATTTAATTAATAAAAAATTCCTATTTTTCTAAATATATTTAGAATTCTTGCATTTATAAAAAAATTATACATTTTTAATAATAGGAAATATATAATAAAATAAATTATAGAAATAATAAGTTAGCTCTTTATTTATATCTAAAAATGAAATACATAAATATTTGTATAATTTTTAATAAAAAATTATTAGGAATTTATATATAATTGATTTTTCTTATTTTTTTCCATTTGTTATTAATATAATTATATATAGTTTACCAGAATTATATTAAATTGTAATAATTTTTATGTAATTGTAAAATAATAAAAGCAATAAACCTTTTATTTGAAAATAAATATCATTATTAAAATTCCAATAATAATAAGAATATTAAAAAAATATCCTCAAAAAAAATAAAAAAATTATTTTAAAAAAATTACATAAAAGCAAAATAATATTAATAATAAAATTATATAAATGACTTTAATAACAACCTCAGAAGATGATATAACTTTTGAATATAGAAAAAATTAACAAATTAAATCTACATTATAATTAAAAAATGTTTCAAATAATATGATAGCATTTAAAGTAAAATTAAAATAAAATTAAATATATAAACAAATAGTATTCTCGTATTAAACTTTTCTAAAATATAAATAATTATCTAATTAAAAAAATTTTAATCTATCATATAAAAAATAGTAAATTCAAAATTGTAATATTGTTATTAATATAAATATGTATTTTTATAATTTTAATAAAAAATAATTAAATAATAACAATTTAATTAAGGTAAAAGCTACCAATCCGAAATAATTTCAAGTAATACCAAATAAAGGAGAAATCGAAGCAAACTAATCAATAACTTTAGAATTTATTATAGAATCAGCGGTATTTATATATACTTATATATATAGATTATTATTTTTTTCTTTTTAATATTTAATATATTATTAAAAATTTAAAATATATAAGGAAATTAATGAAATACAGAAACTCGTTAATGGTAAATTTTAAATAAGAGCTTTTTAACTAAATGGAAAAGAGGTAAATTATTTGAAATTTAAATTAAATTTATTACTTTAATAGTTTTATTAAATTTAAATTATAAAATTTATTTAGAATGAATAGGAGATTGAAAATTTATGGAAAACACTAGATTAATAAACAAATACACCTTAACAGTCATTAAAATTAAGCATCGAAATTTATTAATATGTAAATGGAAGAAAGTAGTTTTTTGCTCATGAAATTATAGATTCCAAAATGGTAAAATTTAATTAAATTAAAATATTAAAAAAATATTATTAATAATATTTAAATATATTTTCATTATTATTAATCAACATAAAGAAAGCCTCAGGAATCGGATAATCATCACTATATAATTCAGTAATGGGAAGGTAATTGCTTATTTTTGAGTTTTAAATTAATTTCTATATTTTTACTTATTTATAATCTTTCATTTTTATAGTGGATCAAAATTTATAAGCAACTTAAATTAAAACTCATAAAATAGCAAAAACTTTTAACAGTTATCTTAAAGATTTGAAACTGTATGTTAATAGCATAATTAATTAAAATAAGAAAGAAATTAACTATATTTAAAATAATATAAATAAGAGATAAAAGGTACTTTAAAAATATAATTAAATATTTATAAGATATTTATATATTAATTAACTATGCATTTTATAGGAACCACTAATTACATGAAATAAAATGTTTTACTAGTATTTTTGGGTTATATTATTGGATGGCTTTTTTATAGAAAATTTTTAGTCTGATACTAAATTTTAAATATATATAAAAAATTGATCTGATAAGAATAAATGACAGAAAAAAAAATAATTATCAATTTAAATAAATAATTTTTATCTATCTTTATATAAATTATATTTATAAATATTTATAAATTTTCAAATAAAAATTGTTTTATATATTTATTAATTAAATTTTGAACTGATATAAATAAAATCAGAAATTCACAGAAATATTATTCAATTTAATGACTAATATACCTTTTCACCCTTAATATTATAATTATTATTCTAATCAAACAAAAAATATAATATAATTATAAAAATATCATACATCATCAAAATAAGAATATTAAAAAATGTGGAAAACTGAAAAATTGATTAAAAAAATAATTACCAATAAGCTACAAAAATTTAAATATTAGCTAGATATATGAAATTATTAAAAAAATTTGAGTTTTAACTTTTATATATTACTTTATGATAACATTATTTTTTATGCAAAAAATCTATTTTTTAAAATAAATTTTATTTTTATTTATATAAGTTTGTGTATTAAAAAACATGGTTATAAAACAAGTATTAGAGTAATTAAAAATATTTTATTTATTTGGTTATTATGTAGAAAATTAAAATATCAATATATTTTAAGAATTTTATTAATCCAAACTTAAATATAAATTTTAATTTTGTTATTAAAAAAAGTATTTGGTAATAATTTTTTTTAAGTTTTTCTAATTTTTATATTTTCCACATATGTCATAGTTACCTTAAAATCCCTTAATAATTTCAAAATAGCTACCAATAAAAAATCAAGTTAAAGCTTATACGATATTAAATAGAAAAGACCGTACAATTTTATCATCATATAACGAAAACAAATCTCTTGAAATTGCATCACTGTCAAAAATAGTTACATTTTAAGTATCTACTATAATTTAAGAATTATTGTAGTTAGAAAATAATTTTTCAATTTTCGTTACAAAATATGCAGCTTCAATACAGGGAACTACTGCTGAATTAAAATAAAATGACTGTTTAACTTTATAAGAACTTTATTATGGTATAATGTTACCAAGTGGGAACGATGCAGCTACCACTTTGGCATAAAATTTAGGATTTTTAGCTTATATGAATGATAAATAAAATGAAAGTACAATGGCCCTTTCTAATTAAAATTAAAAAAATCAATATAATAAGGACACAAATATTTTAAATTATATAACCAAAAATTATAAGTGTTAAGAAATAAAAAATGAATAATAAAAAATTAAGAATTCAGATAAAAATCAACAATCTCATTAAATTTATTAAGAGCCTACTTTAAATGATTTACTTAATCAAAGAAATTAATTACTAAAAAAATCCAGTTAAAATTAAAGTAAAACCACAAATAATAATTCTGAATAAATTATCAAAATTTCCTAATAAAACCAAGAATTTGATATTAGAACTTATTCTACAGCTTAGCACGATTTAGGATACAAATATTTTATAAAATTAATGAATGCTTATGTAAATTACAGTTTAAATCTAAAATAAACTAATTTTTAAAATCCACATGGAATGTTTCTAAATCAAAATATTTCAAATGGTAATAATATAATTATATTTTTTTTAAATGCCAAAATTTTTAAAAATATATAATAGATATTTTAACTAATAAGTTTATAAAATTATTAAATTAAATAAAAATTATAAACATAAATACATTCAGTTTATGATATAAATTATCTATATTTTGAAGGTAGAAATATGAGTTCTCCTATTTTGGACAATAAATAAAACTTATTTTAAAACCTAAAAACATCTTATAAAAATATCTTATTTAAGTCAAATAATAAGTTTTATAAATCATTAAAAATAGAGAACCTCTATTTCGACACAAAATATCTATTATAAACTATAATTAATAAATAAAAATTTATAAAATAAGCTTATGAATAAGCTATAATAGCCTCAGAAGCATTAGAAAATAAATTAATAGCAGAAATATCTGGTGAATTACAGTATTATTGCAAAATATACAATGATCAACTAGGAGAACGTTAAATAAAATGGAAAAATAGTAATTAATTGTTAGAATTATATACATATGGATATAGAGGTATAAAAACTGGTATAAATAAGAATGCTTAAGGGTGTCTAAGTACTCATTTTGTATATTATGATAAAGACAATTATAAATTTTACGACTTAATTATAATACTTTTAGGTTCAAAAGATATGTAAACTAGGTTCACAGATACATAAAAGCTAATATAATAATATTTTAATCATATTGGAATCTTAAATATATAATGCTGATAAATATCTTTTTATTAAATTTCCTTCTCTATAATTTAATTAATTTAAAGTAAGATTTAGATTTTATATGTATTAAAAATTTTATTTAATAAAATAAACATAATTCTAAATAAACTAAACATTATTCTTAATATAAATAAAAAAAAAAATCAATTCTACTAGAAAATAAAATATATTTTATTAATCCTTATTAAATAAAAAAAAAAATTGAAATAAACAGTTTAAAATGTAGTTTTTAAATTTAAATACACAAAAAATCATAAATCTAAATCTACAATAAAATACATTATAAAAATTTCATTCTACATAATAATCTCTAAATTCAAACAATAAAGGAACTTAATGTGATAAAAATACAAATAACTTTCATAAAAATTTTGATAAAATTATTCTAAACTAATAATAAAAGACAGAACAAGTTATGCAAAACGAAAAATCCCCTTAAAATAATTAAATAAATGATATTTTTCTCAACTCACCTATCGTTTCATATTAGTAATAATAAAAACAGCAAGATCTGGTATAAATAATTAATCTAAATTAACAATTATATAAATTAAAAAATTTATTATTGGTTTAAGATATAATTTAGTAAATGAAATCATAAATTATTTATATTATATAATTTAAATAGCAAAAGGAAATAGCAGCATTATCTAATTCAAGGGAAAGGAAAATAAATCATAATTAAATAAATAATAATGAGTAAAATTGCTAGCTTTTAAAAAATTAGAATTAAAATTTAAATTAAAATAACATTTATTACCAAACAATAAATAGTGTAAAGAAAACATATACATACAAGCCAAAACAAAAAACTATTTTAAATAATACTAATCTAATATCATCCATAATAAAGAGACCAAACCATTCGGATCAAAAAAAAGTACAACTCTTATTAAAAGCGAAAGAATCTCTTTAAAAAAATGCAAAAGCTTAACGATTACTTGATAAGCATATATAGTAAATTTTAAGTGATAGATAATAATAAATATAAGAATAGTTCTTGACAAATTAATAAGGTAAGTAAAAAATTTAATAAAATATAAAATCAGTTTATTAAATTTTTACTTTTTATTATAATTATAAGAATATAATAAAACTCCAAGAGTTAATAAATTAGAAAATTTTTAAGATTAGGACAAAAATCTACTTAATAAACAAAATATAGTTTAAACCCAAGCATAAAAAAAACATAGTAAAATAAGAAGTGTAACAACAAATTCAGAAACTACCAAACAATATTAATAAAATTCTATTAAATAAAACTAAAATCAATAAAAATTGCCCTAAATTAATATGTCATAAATTCATTAAAAAGAAACAAAATAAATGTAAAATAAAAACTCCTTAAAAGTATTTAAATAATTTAAACAAAACAATATATAATAGGAAAATTAATATAAAATTAATCAATAAAAAAATAGAAGCATAACATTTAACCCTAAAAGTGTAAAACAAAATAAGAATAATATATAATAGCAATAAAATTTTTATAACATTAATTAAGAACAAAATTCTTAGCATATCACCAACGAGAATAAAAAGCCAAAATATTAAAATAAAAAATTATATTCAAATTCCAGCTTTATCGATATAAATTTGCAAGATACACTTTAAAGTAAAGAAATTCATACTCAAAATAATTACTCACAAATTACAGATATTAAAAATCTTTATAACATATAATTTTAAAAACAAACTCAAAAAAACCCCATTAATTTAACTGAAAGAACTCATGATAAAATACAGTCAGTTTAAAAAAGCTATGTACAAATTAATAAAAATCAATTGTAATTCGAAAATTTACAATAACAATAATAATAATAACATTAATAATAATAATTATAATTAAATAGTCAAAAATATTTACCTAATTATTAGTTTCCTGAATATAATGATTCTAATAAACATATAAATAGTAATCAAAATATTTCTAATACGAGTCAAATAAATCAAAGTCAAAATCAGTCTATAATGGAAAGCTACAAACAACATTTGAAGGATTAAGTTATAAAAAATTAAGTAAAGTGAATAAATATTTTTCATTAAATTAAAAGACATTTATTTTTATATTTTATATATTTATTTTTTTTAAAATTTATTTAAATTTTTTTTTATTTTAGCATTAAGAAATGATAAAACTTTCAAGAAAAATATAAAATTAAAATAACTAATTATAAAACTATTTCCCTTTATAAACACTTTAAACAGAGGAGTTTGAAAATTCTTTTGACGAAGATGATATTCCCATCAATGAAAAAATATATAATTATTATAAAAATTCATTATAAAGTAAACAGCTAGTTTAACAATTAGAATATAATAATATTTGGTATTAATCCCCCGAAAAAAGAAGGTATCAATATCTAAGGGGCAGGCCTATTTCTTAATATTATTAATAATTTAAAGTTTTAAATAAACCAAAAAACACTCAATTTAAAAACTCTGAAGATTGGAAAAATTAGTCGGTGGGCCATCAAAAATAGTTATGTATTTATTTCAATATTTGATTTATTTTATATAACTATATTAAATTTATTTATTTATGTTATACAGTTATCATATTTATAATTATAAAATTATTGCATTTTTAGCTTACAAATCCCCTATAATGAGATAATAAACCTAAATAAAAACAGAAAGAGCTTTAAAAAATGATTAAATTATAGATAATTAAAATTAAAGGTATAAAATATAAACATAGAGAAGCGGTTCGATTTATGAAAATAATGAAAATATTTTATTATAACATGTAGAAAAATAAAAGTAAAAAAAAGGTCTTAAAAAAATGCTTAGAGTTCCATATCACCTTTAAGACTCTTAATTATAATAACAATTATTAAGCAAAGACATTTCTCAGTAGTTTAAACTCTAAAACTAAAGCTAAACTAACTCTAAAATATTATGAAAAAAGTTTGGTTAAATTTAAATTTTAAAAAATAAATATTAAAAATTATAAAAATCGTTAAAACTTAAGTTTAATAATAAATATCTTATATATATAAGTATAATTAATAATAAACTACAACTATAGGTTATTATTAAAATGAATAAAAATATATCGAAAACTATGATATTATAATTTAAAATGCATTTTAATGCGTTTAAAAAAATATAAAAATATTTAGAGATAAAAAGGAATAGATAAAAAAATCTTGATAATTAATAAAACAATTAAATATGAATACAATTTATATAAGTTTTATTATGTATATTTAAAATTTTCCTGGTAGTTTTTCCACGCCTTTTTAAATGATTTAATAATTTTTATATATATTTTATAAATTAAAACATCAAAAAAATATAAATATTATTTATATAATAGATTAATTATATAAAAAAACTTCTAATTATTAACCTAATTAATTACTTAAATAGAGTATTATATATTTATATATATAAAAACTATTCATTTAAATTATTTAATTTTTTACTATTTTTTTTTTTTAAATTAAATTTTCATTTAATTTTTACAATGTAGTTTCAAATAAAACCCTTTCACAATTGAAGTTTTTTTTTAACAGATGAAAATTGTTTATTCATAAAAGGAAATTGTCTTTTTTTGTTAAATTAATTTGAAAGTCCTCCACTAATAACATCCAAAGTCTTTTTAGAACCATTATTTCCATAAAAAGAAGAGTTAAAGTTTTAATTTTAATTTTAAAATTAATTTTAATTTAAATTTTATATACTATTATTAACATTTATATTATTATGCATATTATTATTAATATTGTTGTTATTATTATTAAAACCATGTCCATAGTTAATTTAAGTCGTGGTAGTAGTAGTGGTCGTAGTATGAGTCACACTTTAATATAATTAATTATTATGATTATCATCATTAATAATACTTGTATTAAAATTTTTTTAAAATTAATTTTGAGAATTATCAAACTCTATATTATTGTTATACTTTCCAAAAGGATTACTTATATTGTAATTATTTTATTATACTTTATTTTTATTATTAAAATTAAAACTATTTTTATTAATAAAAATTTTATTTTACCAATTCTTTGCTTAGAAACTTTCTCCCAATTAACTATCGTGCTAATTATTTAAATTATTAAAATTAAATTTATTTTAATTAAACTATTTCTAATTATTGATTGACTTGTCTTCATTTAATAAAATACGATTTAAGTTATTATTATTATTGTCATTATTTTAAATAATTTTTTCTTAATTAAAAGCCTTTAATTAAATTCCCTGTTATTTTTCTCTTATATTATGTAATTCATCTTATTCTTAAACTGTTTTATTTAATTCCATATTTATACTATCAATTTTATTAAAACATTTCCATTATTTTTCATTAAATTTCTATTAATTTTTATTATCATATATATTTTTATTCTTGTCTTATAAACTTTTGGCTAAATTATCTTTATTAAATAAATTTTTTTTGTCAAATTTTTCATAATTTTATTAAAATCCATTTAAATTATCTTCATTTGCAAACAATATCTTTTGGCAATGCCCATAATTATTTTTCCTGTAATTATTAAAGCTTTTTTTTTCAGGAGTTTCTTAATCATCTTAAATCTAATCATTTTTTTATAAATTATAACAACTCATATTAGTGGCAAAATTATTTAAAGTTTAATTTTATTAAATAAGCTGACTTTAATTTTGATTTAAATTTGATAAATTTAGATTATTTTCATTGTCTTTTTCTAAAAAATTATTATTAATGTTATTTTATTTTTCTGATTACCGATAATATTAACCATTTTAAAATTATTTTTAATATTTAGCTAAAAAAGCCCCCTTGTTTTTTTTTTAACTCAAATTTTATGCTTATATTTAATTTTAACTTTAACTTTAATTTTAAATTATTAATTATTATTAATTTGGATATATTATTTGTTCTTAAGTATAATTTTTATTTTAATTTTTATCTTAACTAGAATACTCAACTTTTTAAATTTAATTTTGTTATTATTATTATTTATCTCCGCTAAATTTAAAATCTATATCCTTAAAATGTTTATGTTAAGAATCTTCTTACAATTTTAACTAAAATTAATTGTAGTTTTTCCCATAATTTAAATTTTATTAATAACTATGTGTTTATAAATTATTATTATCTTCCTCATCATTATATTATTAAAGCTAATTTTAGTTATTAAACTGTATATTTCCTTTATTTTTTCCGAAATTTGCTAATTTATTTAAAATACCCATTTTATTTTTTATTTATTATTTATTATCTTATTCTATATTTTAAATTTTATTGTTTTCATTAATTTTTCGTTAGCTGTTTAAAATTATTTTTATATCACTGTTATTATAATTTTATTTATGATCATTTTTGTTATTATTTTATTAACAAATATTTTAACTATTGTCGTCCATTTTAAACATATTGTAATTTTTTCTTATTTAATCATTATTTTTACAATTATTTTATATATTATTATTGTTGCAACTAGTATTCATATTTATACTTATATTGCTTTTATCCAATTTATTACGAGAATCTTTTGGAAATAATAATTATTAATTCTAGCTTTTATTTTAATTTGACTAACCATCATTATCATTGGACATTTAATTATCTTAAACTTTGTCAAATTATTAACATTAGTTTTAATTTTTATTTTCTAATTTTTTAGCATTACTCATCTCTTCTAAAATTTAATCCAAATCCAAATCGTCATCACTTTCCGAATAATTTTAATTTTACTAATTTTACTTATTTTATTATTAAAATTATTACTAATTTATCATATTTGTTGTCTTAAATACTTATTAATTAAATTTTTCATTTTAAATTTATGTTTATAAGTTTTTTTACTCTTATTACTCTTAATTTAATTAATTTTAATCTAATTACTACTATTATTACTTTTATTTTTAATTACTACTATCTTATTCTATCATATCCCAAAGATCAGAAGAAATACTATCATTTCCTTAATTATTAATAATTTCATTGTCAATTTAAAATTTTTATGGATTTTTTTCGTTATTTTAATAATCCATATTATTATTTTATTTTTTATTTTGAGCTTCATCACAAATGGCTTCTATTTCATCGATATCCAAAGAAAAATCCGAAAATGATTTATTATTTTAATCTTTTTTATTATTACAACTATTATTTTAAATAGGTGAATTTTATTTCTAATTTAAATTGACCTATAATTAATTTTCAAATCTGGTATTTTATAAATTAAATTCTTACTTAATATGATTTTAATTTAATATACCTTTTTTAAATTTTTCTTGTTAATTTATTATATTTTAAGGAATTTTATTCATTATTTAGCTTTTTTCACAAAAATTCATATTTTAATTAATTTTATCATTATTAATACTTTCTTCTTCCATAGGTTCTTACTTAATTTTAAATTAAACCATCTAGAGATCTGTATTATCCTCTTAGTTTCTGGATTTTTATGAAGAATTTTATAATTCTATTTACTTATTTTTCTGCAAACTTAATTATTGTTAACTTTCAATTCTTGTTAAAAATTACTGTTCAATTTAAGAGTTTTAAGCTTAATTATCATTTTAATTATCTTATTAACAATTTTATTCTTCCAGTATATTATCACTTTCTTATATACACTATTTATTTACTAATTTTCTATTTTAATTTTCAGATTCTAATTCTTATAATTTACTTTCCTCCTATTAAGAAGATTATTAACCAAAAAATGGAGAAGACTTATTGTTCTAATTTATCTTCTTTTTTTCACTCTAAATTTCTTCTAATAAACTCTCATTCAAAATATTTTTTTATGAATCTTTTTTATTTTCTTTTTCTTTTTCTTTTTCATTATCATTATTATTTTAACTTTAATTTTAATTTTAAATTTAACTAACAGTTTAACTCAGACCCTGGCTAAAATCTCCAAATTTTTATAAATTTTAACTTAAATTGGACTTATCAATATCTTCTAACATACTTATACTTTTATCCAAATTACTTTAATATCCAGTCAATTTTTTATTATTCTTTGAAACAAATTTAAATTACTTTTTTTTCTTATTTTTAAAAGGGTCTTTTTTACTACTTTTCCAGGCCACACTGTAAGAAGGCCCTGTATTTTCAGATTTTTCTTAGTTTTCCTAATTATTTTCGTTTTTTTCTTATTTATTATCAGAAATTTTTTGATTATTCTCTTCATTTTTTTCTAAAATTTATGAAATTTCTTCCTTTTCTTTCAATTGCTACTATTTTTGCTTTTTAATTATATTACTCGATAAATCCAAAAGTTAATAAACAAATTATTCATTTTTCTCTTTTTATAAATCATTACAAGTTTAACTTTTATCTGTATTTTAAACTTCCATTTCCATTTCAATTTCATCTTTCTCTTATTAAACTTTATTTATTTTATTTTAATTAATTATTAATATATTAATTTATTTAAAAAAATATTACCTATTTTTTTGCTCAAACTAAATTCTTATATTTTTTGTTTCAATTTGTCGTTTTCTTCTCTTAAATTTTAAACACTCAATTTATCATCCAAACTCATATTCATAAATTACTTACTACAATCTAACTAAGAAATTTCATTTTATTCTATATTTTTATGATTTTAATAAATTTCTTATTCTGCTATAAATTATAATAATGTATGAATAAAAAATCATAATAAATAATAAAAAAAAATTTGAAATAAGAAAATTTATTTTATTTTAATTATTTTTACTATTTTCTTTTAAATTAACGTCTTCTGCCTTTTGCTTTAAATTTTCAAATTTTTATGACAAATTTTCATTAGGAAAATGTTTTATTTATGTATTATTTTCTTAACTAAAACCATCAAAATTTAATTTTTTCTCAACTTTCCTCGCTATCTCTTTTCTATGTTTCGTTTCGCTATTTAACTATTTTTCAGCACTTTTTTTAATTTTAAAATTAAAAATAAAAATAAATCAAAAAAAATTTATATTTTAAAAAAATTAAAAAATATTTATTAAATATATTTTATTCCTACCTTTTTTATTCATATTTTTCCAATTAATCTGCTTTTTCTAAATATTTAAGTAGTAAAAGGTTATCATCTTCCTCATCTTATTCATTTTCTATCTTATTTTCTTCTTAGTTTCTATTTTTTTTCTCTTTTATTTTTCGTAATTTTTCCTTTTCCCTTTTCCTTTTCTACTTTTCTTCCTCTTTTTTTTAATTTTTTTCTTTCAGTCTTTATTTTTCTTTTTCCAAATCCTTCTAATAAATTCTCTTAATTCCGCTATCTTCTAAAAATAAATATAACTAAGATAAATAAATAAAATAATTATATTATAATATAATATTTTTTCTTTTTAGAAATATATATACCATTTTAATCTTCGTGTTTTCTTTAAAGCATTTCCATTTTTCTCTTTTATTTTTCCATATAAGCCTCAAATTTTCCCAAATTTTTTTTTTCCCTTTATTATTATAAATCAGAATCTTCATCATTAAAATCTATATCTTCTTCAATTTTATCTTTATTTTTGTTTTAGCCTTTATTTTTTTCTTTAAAAATAAATTTAATTAATCAAAATAATAACACTTTAAATAAAGAATAAAAATTTTTAAAACTATAAAAAAATTATTTAATTACTTATTTTTTTTCTTTCTAATTCTTCTTCTTTACTTTAAGGCTTTTATTTTTTTTCGGGATTTTCTTTTTTTTCTTTTTTTTTTTATTTCCTATCTTTTTAATCATTTTCTTTAATTTCTTAGTTTTGTTCCTAATTTTACTATTTTTCGTCTATAATTTCTTTTTTATTAGCCTCAATTTCTTAACTTTCTTCCCCACTAACTTATTCTTTAGTTTTAATTTCCACTTTTTCAATTTTGTTTTTATTTTTCTTTTTTTCCAACTACTTTTTTTTCTATTCTCTACTCATATTTTAAAACCCAAAAAAGTCTTATATGGCTTAATTCCTAATTTCTTCTACAGTTTAAACTTCAATTTAATTTATTTGCTACTAATTTTATTCTTATTCTGATTCTTATTAAATTCGTTTTTCTTTATTTTTAAAATAAATAAAAAAAATAAATAAAGTATTAAAAATTAAATCATTCTTGCCCTTTTTAAAGTAATTTTAAACATTAAATATACATATATATTTATAATATAAAATATTTCATTATTACCATCCTAAATTATCCCAATTTAATCTTCTTTTCTACTTTGTTATGACTTTAATTAGTCCTAATTTTCTCCAAGCTCTTTCTAATTTTTCAATTCATTTAAATATTCTTGATTTTCTAAATTATCTTATTTTTCTTAATTTTGTTATTTTCCTTATTTTTGTTATTTTTTTTACTTATCTTATTTTTCGCTTTCACCAAACTTTGGAGACTCAATATAACTATAATCTTCTAAAATTTATTAACTTTTACTTATGTCCAAAATAGACATCTCCTCCTAACTTTCACACCTACCATTTTCTTATCTTATATCTCCTTTTTAATTTTAATTTTTACTTTAACTTTAAAAAACCTATAATCCTATATTTTATTACGTTATTTTTTTTTTTTCCTAAATATCTTAAAAGCATTTCTTATTTTCTTTCTAAATTTAATTATTTTCTTCTTCTTCTTCATCTTATTATTCTATTTTTTATTCATTTTTATATTCTTTTATTTCTTCCCTTTTTTAATCTTTTTTTTATTATTATTTTAGCCATTATTATTCTTTTTTTAATTCTTTTTTTTATTCTTATTTTATATATTATTTTTCATTTTATTTATCATTTTCATTTTCTTAATTCATTTTCCTTAAAATTTCTTATTTTCTTCGCGCCCTCTCTTCCTCTTTCTTTTTCTTTTATAATAATTTTTCTCTTTTACTTTCTCGACTTTCTTATTAAAAATCCATTAAATCCTAAATTGCCTTCTACCTAACAGCTTCTTCATCAAATCTCATCTCTTAATTATCATTTTCAATTTCAAATGAATCCAAAAGCTAATTTTAATTAAATTTCTAATTTTATTATGAATTTTAATCACCATCTATTTTTTCGCTATTTATTTCATTATTTTATTTTTCTCCATCTTAATTTTCGATATCCATTTCTCTCTAAACTTAAACTTAATTTTCTTCTTAATTGTTATTTTAATACCCTAAAAATTGGTCTTCTAACATTTCAATTTCGTCCATAGCTTTATCATCAAATCCATAAATACTCGTTTAAACAATTTAAGCTTTTAAATTTTATTTTTTTTCTTATTTTTTTTTCTATTCTTTTTTTTTCTCTTGTTTTTAAAGCTTTTTAATCTCTTATTTTTCACATTTTTTATCTTATTTATCGCCTTTTTTTTTATTTTCATTTTTATTTTTGTTTAAATTCTAATTTTTCTCCTTTTTGAAACTTGAATTCAATAATAATTACATCAACTCATCATCACTATCTAATACTTCATCATCTTACATTAATATACTAGTTTTTTTTGTTTATTTTTCAGTTTTATTTTAATTATCAATTTGTTTCTTTTTTTATCCAGAACCAAATAATTTCCCATTTTTTATCTTTTTAAATCTCTATAAAAATAAAATTTATTTAATTTTGAGAGAAATTTAATGAACGATATAAAATAATGTATATCTTTTGTTATTAATTTTAATAATAAGATATTAAAAAAAAAAATTAATGTTAATATATTTTACATTATTATCATCATCTTCTTCAGCTTCACTATCAAGCTCATCTTTTTAAATTTTATATTTTTTTTTATCAGAGATTTAATTTTTTTTTCCTCCAAAATTCTCTTTAAATTCTTCCTCTTGTATCATTTCTTCAATTTAAGTATTATCATAATTATTATTTTTCCCTAAAAATTACCTTTCTTAACTAAAATCTTATAATGACTGAAGCAAATTTTCTTCTTAATTTTTTTGTTATTATTAATTATATTAGCTTTACTCAATCTTTATATCCTCTTCAGGATCATACATACTTTTATTACTTAAGTATTTTTTTATCAAATTGTTGGAAGCATCCCTCGCATTTAACTTATCATCAATTTTTATTTTCTGTTTTTTCCCGTCCAAAATTGAACTTACAACTTCAGTTTTTTTGTCCAATGTCCTGTATAATTTATCGTCAATTGTATTTTTTCCTATCAAATAATGACACAAAACAGAATTTTTTTGCCCAATTCTGTGCGCTCTATCTTCTGCCTAAGCCATTAAACTTGGCGTCCATAACATTTCGGCAAATATAATATTACTAGAAGCCTTTTTTTAAAAAAATAAATGAAATTAATATATAAAAAGCATAAACCTATATTAACAACAACAATAATAATACGTTATAAAATTAATGGGAATACAACCCTTTTGATTTTTTTATATAAATAATAAACATGCTAAAAATTATATAAAAACAAAGTAAAACATTATTGGTAATTATTTTTTTTTTTGGGTTCAATTAATTAATCAATCAATTTGGTTTGATTACTATAAAAATTTGTTAAAAATCAAAAAAAACTTAAATAAAAATTTTTAATAATAAAATCTATCATAACTTAAATACAAATTTCAATAAAAATTCATTTAAAACTTAAAAGTAAATTTCAATAAATAAATTCAATACAAATTTTAATAAAAATTCAGTATATATTTAATTAAAAAAAAAATTTACAGTCAAAGTCAGCCCAACCCCAGCTGCAGTAATACTTAAAATCGCCAATTTAGTTTTCGCCTAGTGCTAAAACTGGTCGACCATTTACTGCCTTCTCTAAACCTCGGTGCTTCCGTCAATTCTTATGTGGTCAACTTTTTTTTTTTTAGCAAATTCCTAAATTGCGTCCAACATCGTCTTATGGTGTGCGAAAATAATAAATTTCATTTCAGAATTTTCCAGTAAATCCGACAAATATTCTATAACTGAAGCCTTTTTCGCTTCTGCTGTTAATTTGTAACATTAACTTATTATTTCGTAAAAATGAGGCTGTCTTTCCCCTCCTTCCGCTATATCGTCGATTATTTTATCTTGATCCTTCGGATTTGTTGATATTCTTGACAAAAACTAGTTTTTTTTAAATATTGAATAAAAATTTTTAATCTTTTAGTTTTTCAAATAATCTATAACCTGTAGTTTATTAAAATATAGATTTTAATTTTTAAATTATTACTTATGCTATTTGCTTCGTTATTTTCTTGTCACTTTCTATTTCAACTTTTTGTCTAATTTTGTCAGGCAACTGAGTCAAAACATCTTTTTTCAGTCTTCTAATCATCAAATTTTCTTTTAAAATAAAGTGCAATTCATTTTCATTACTTGATCCGTCAAAATCCATCCCAAATTAATTTTTTTTTGGATCACAGTATCTTTATAAATAAATAATTAATATATAATAAAAATTTATATTTTTTTTATACTTTTTTTTAAAAATTCTACCTGTTAGCAAAATCAAAAAAATTTTTAAAAGCATCTGGTCTTAAAATATGACATAAATTAAATATATCTTTAGGTTTTCCTAGTGAAGGTGTTCCTGTCAGTAAAATTACATGTTTTAATTTTTATATTAAAGGAACCAAAGTTTAAGTTCTTTAAGCCTAAAAATTTTTCAAATAATGGGCTTCATCCACCAAACAAACACTTAATCCAATATTTTCTAATTCATCGGCCTTTTTAGTTGCTTTTTCATATCTAATACAAAAAATTTAAAATGATAATTTTTTTTATGTTTTTTTATATAATTTGTTTTAAAATTGTTTTTATAATATTTTAATATGTTTTAATTTTTACGACATGATTATATATTCACTATCTTCGTAAATCTATTCTCTTGTGGTTTAAAGCACTTAAATATAATTTCTATGTATACCAAGCCAAAAAATAATTTCATTTCTCCAATTATATTGCTTTTAAGTATTTTTTATTAATTTATTTATTTAATATTATTAATATTAAAATTTGAAATTTAAAATCTAAAATCTAAAACTGAAATAATAAAATTTTTAAAATTACCAAAGATGCTGGACAGATAATTAATACTTTACCTTGTCTCTTAAATAAATAGGCAGATAAAATTCCCTGAGCAGTTTTTCCGAGTCCCATTTCATCTCCTAAATAAAAATATTTTAATTTAAATTTATTTTGAAAATGTATTTTAACTTTTTAATTAAAATTATTTATAAAAATGAATAAAAATTTAAAATATATTTTTAATAAACACAATCATATTTACCTATCAAAACTCTTCCATTATGTTTACATACAAATTATATTCCCTCTCTTTAATATTAAAATAATTTCTCCTCTGCTTCCTTTGGCAAATCGTCCATAGATTTCTTTAAAATTTTATCAAAATAAATTAAATTCATAAATCAAGATATATTTTTATATATATACAAAATTAATTACAATAAATATATAATAAAATTATTAAACGTAAAATAAATATTTAATATATATTTAATGTATAATATTTACAGCTAAATCTTCAGCATCGTAACTCAACACCCTTTAAACTTTTTCAACTTTTTTTTGCTTATCTGGTAATGTTCTATGTATTTCTTAAACAAAAGAAAATTAAGCCTTAATTTTTTCCAATCCCAAATAAACAAATTCAGGAATTTTAATTACAGGAAATCTTTTTGGATGCTTCGCCAACTAAAATACAATATAAAAAAAATTATTTTAATGACTTTAAATATACATTTTTTTACAATTTTATTTTTAATTATAAAAAATTAATATATACAATATTAATATATATTTATAATATATTATACATAATTAAGTAAATGCTAGTAATTTTATATATTTGCTAAATATGCTCCTTTTATATCATTTGATCTTTAAAGCTACATAACCTAAAAAGATTTTTTAAAAAATTATTTTATGATTTATTTATATTAAAAAAATTTATTTAAATAAAATCTAGGTAAATTTTATTAATTTATTTTTATTTCCAAAAATAAATAAAAATAATAAGTCACTTACTTAAACATCTTATATTGTAATAGTATTTTCAGGACAAATAAGTAAAATTTTATCTCTGGAAATCAACTGCAACTAAAACTTATTCGGTATTTTTTACTAAAAATTATTAAAAATAAACAAAAATCTTAAATATTTATAAAAAAAATAAACATCATACCAATTAATTACCATATACTTATTGTTATTCCAATTCCATTTTTTATTATTATTACCATTATTATTTGTATTATTATTATTTTTCTTCCAAAAATTCTACTTGTTGTTGTTATTATTACTATTATTATTGAAGTTATTTTTATTTTGGTAAAAAGAAGACATTTCTTGCTTTATTTTCCAAATTTTATAATTTTATAATTATTTTATTTATAATGTAAAAGCTCTCTTCTTTTTTGAGTAATAATCTTATTTTTAATTTGTTTTTTCTTAGTGCTTTTTGTGAAAAAAAATAATTAAAAATAAAAATATTTTTATTTGGCACAAATTTTATTAAAAAATTAAACTTATAGTATTTCATCAGAAATTATTATTATTTTATATATTCACCGCGAACCAAAACAATAATAAAAATTGATTTTTGAAAAAAACTTTAAAACTATTTATATCATATTTTAAATTATAAAAAAAAAAAATGTATATACTAAATAAATTTAATAATCTTCCCAATAAAAAATATATAGCTATAAAATATAAACACATACAAGAAAAAATAAATGAAATCAGGGATTAAGTAGGTATTCTCCCCAAATCCCAATTTAAAAAAATAAAAACATTTAAAAAAAATTTATTTTAAATTTTACATTAAAATATGTATATTTTTTTATGTATTTCAAAAAATTATTTTTTTTTTTATTATAATCACGGGTAAAAATTTTTTTTTTTTAATGGTTGAGAGTTAATTTATGTGGAGAAGCACTCCCCATCATTAGTATTTAGTTATTTAACATAATTTAAATTTTTTAAATGATTAAAAATATTATTTAACTTACAATAAAAGTAAGATAATGCTATTTATATATTATTAATTATTAAAAATAATATTATATAATCAGAAATATTATGAAGATTATTACTATATTCAACAGTATATTTAATTATTAATTTGATTAAAAGCACTAAATTTATAATAAATTATATCCTAATTTAAAATATTAACTAATCATTAACAAATTTTTTCTAATTTCAATCATTTTAGAATAATATTTTACATCCTTAAAAACAACAAATTTTCTATAAAAAATAAAAAAAAACTCAAAATAAAATAAATAAAATGCAAAAACAACATTAAAGTAGCCATAAAACTCTAAATTTTCCTGAAAAAATTTCCAAATCAGGTGAAAATCGCATCCAAACCCAAAAAAATAACATTAAAATCGATAAAATATAATAATAAATCCCTTAAAAAATAGAAAATAGTTAGCAAAATATTAAAAATCCACAAAAAACTTAAATAAAATAAAAAAAATTAAAAAAAAACGAATTTTTATCAATTCCTTAAGAATGTGAAGGTAAATGTAAAATCGACTCAGTTTTTATGCTGCAAAAAAAAAACTCTAAATTTTTGTTACATATTTTTCTGACTGTCTGTTTGGCCGGACTCCCATATATTTTTTGCCAGCATTTTTAAAAATTATTTCTTTTATTATATTATAGTGAAACTTCAAATATTAATAATTGTTCGCATTTTCTAATATTAAATAATGACGGAAAATTCCAAATTAAAAAAAAAATTAGACTCAAATAATTAGAAAATCAAATTAAATCCTAAAATTTAATTTTTGGCTTTTCGAATAGATATATGTAATATTTTTTTGATGAAAATAGTAGAACTTTTTAAGCTTTGGACACTAACTACACTAAAAATTCTAAAAAAAATATTATTGAACAAAAAATTTTAAATAAAAAACAAATTTAAATTAACTAAGAAGTTTATGGAAAAGCTATTATAGATTTCAAATTATAAGGATTTTTTGAATTTTAATACTATTTTTGGACCTCCCCGGCCATCTTTTTAGTTTATTTAGCCTCCTTTATTTGGCTCCTTTAAAAACTAATATTTTATACAATTATGATGTAAAAAATTATATTATAACATGTTAAATTTTTTATATTTATGATTAATTTATATTTTATTATATTTTTAAAAAAAAGAATTGGAGCTATGCTTGTGGCTTCAATCGCAACGTATATATTCACTTACATTTCAGAAAAAAAAATCTTGCAAAAATCAAAAAAAGTAATAAAAGTTAAAAGATTTTTTCTAGATGAATAAAATTAAATATAATAAGAAACTGTTGACAGCGATTAACTAGTACCAAATGACATAATTGAAATCGAACCTGGAACAGTTTTAACTTGTGATTTGGTTATAATTTAAGGAGAAGCTTTTGTAAACGAGGCCAATATAACAGGCGAATCTGATCCTGTACCTAAAGGTGAAATAATCATTTTAATAACTATAAATATTAAAAAAAAAATATAATAACTTCCAAATCCAAAAATAATTATATTAAAATTAAATTATAGAAAAATTTAAATGAGAATTAAAAATTTAAAATAAATTTAAGTTAAAAATAAATAATTGTAATTAAATTCAATGAAAATTATTAATATTTAAAAATCAAAAATAATTATATATATAAAAATTGCCTCAAAAATATTTAAAGTTATTAAAAAAACACATTATATTTCTCAGTCCAGCTCTAAAACACGGAAAAGCCTTTAAATTTCGAACAAGACTCAGCCAGTATAATCTACGAAGGAACCAGCATAATAACTTGTTAAAAAAATAAAAGCCAAAAAAAATACTAGCAATAAAAAGTGCTCGGAAACGTAATAAGAACGGCTTTTTCCACCAAAAAGGGGCAAGTTATACGTTGCACTCTCTTCCCCGTCGCAAAACTGCAAGAATTTTAAAGGTCTTTTATAAAATTTACGCTGTTTTTAATGGCGCTGGGCCTGTTCGCCCAGTTTTTTATGCTTTTTTTTTGGTTTTAAAATTAAAAAATACCTTAGAAATTTCCCTTTATTAAATTAGGCGAAACTATAATTACTTTTGGAGCGCCCTCGGCCTCGATTTTATTCGTTTTTTCCTAAGTTGCTGCTTTAATTCGACTTTTAAACAAAAATATATAAGGAAATAATCCGAACGCTATTTATGCCTGTGGAACTGTTTAAACTGTTTGTTTTGATAAAACTGGAACTATAACTGAAAATTTTGTTGCCTTGAATGATGTTTGGAGCTGCTAAAATTAGTTTTTAAATTTAAAAAATAATAATTAATAAAATTAATAAATATAAAAATAAACAGATGTTGCATAAAGTTAAAATAAAGATCAAAAAAATTAAATATAAATGAACTTTGAATAAAGTTAAAATTAAGATTAGAAAAATTAAGAGGAAAAATACTTATAAGATATTGAAATAAATAGTGAATTCAAAAATTAGTTGAAAAAAAAGTGGGATTATAACTAATAAATTTAAGCATTGTTTGCCTGTTGTCATTAAATTTAGTAGGTTGTTGAAAACGGTATTAATTAAATTCAAGGTGATTAAACTGATATTTAAATGTTCAAATACTCATAATATAAATTCTAAGAATAATGTAATATTACTACTAATATGATAAAACAAATTTTTCATAATAAATTAAATTTTCCAATTATTTTAGAAAATAAATGTAACTCAGGAGAAAAAATTAGGGATAATAGTTAAACTAATATATAATAATTTGATTCTATTATTAAAATTTAAAACTAATTTGATAGTCAATAATATTTTTAAATCCTAAAAAGATTTGAATTTAAATCTATTTTCGCCTCTATGAGTGTCCTAGTTTAGAATCAGAATCAAGAATAATTTATTTTTTGTAAAGGTTCCCCTGAAAAACTAAAATAAATTTCTCTAAAAAGTTCTATTCCTTAAGACTTTGACCATATATTAAATAGATTATCATTAAAAGTATTATAATTTAATATACTAGAATATAAAATAGATATGAATTTGAATAAAATTTCAATAATTTTTATTATTTTTTATCTATATTATTTTCATATTTTAATAATATAATTTTATATTTTTATTATTTTTATATTTTTATATTTTGAAGGGTTATAGAATTATTGGACTAGGCTACAAAAAAATTGATAATTAATTTAAAAATCAATAGCAAATAGAAAATTACGAAAGGGAACACGCTGAAACTGATTTGGAATTTTTGGGATTTCTTATATTGGAAAATTAGTTAAAACCAGATTCTAAATAATAATTTGATAGACTCAAATAAAGCAACTTAAATTTGAAAATTTTATCAGGAGATAATAGCCTTACAGTTATTCATACTGCCTCTTAAGTTGAAATTTTAAACAAAAAATAAAAAATATTCGAAATTAATTTTGATCAGGAACAAAATCTCTTCCAAATTAAAGAAATATTATAAGAATAAATAATAAACCATCAATTTAATAATTTAGAAGTAATAAATTTTAATTTTTTGTTTTTAATTTATTTAATTTTTAAACATAAACTTATTAATTATTAGTTTAAATATTTAAATTATGTTAAAATCTTTAATATTTTTTTTTATTTTAAATTTCTTCAAGGACCTAATATCTTTTACCAATAAATAGCAATAATAAGAATAATAATTATTATAATAATAAAAATAACAATAACAATAACAATATATTTAAATAGCTATAAACGGCTCTTTTCTTCAATATTACTAAAATTATACAAATAAAACTAAAAATCAAGACCAAATACACAGTCAATAAACTTATAAATAAGTTTAAAATATTTTTAATAATTTGATTAAAAAAACAACTGTATACTCAAGATGCACCCCTGACTTAAAATAACTAGTAATTTAAATTTTAAAAAAACAAGGTGAAAAAGTAGCTATGATAGGAGATGGCGCCAACGACTGTCTAGCTATAAATGAAGCTGTAAAATAAAATTTAAATTAAAATATAATTTTTAATTTTAATTTTAATTTTAATTTATTGTACTTATTTTATCCTATATTAAATAATTTAATTTTATTTCCTTTTTATTATTATTATAATTTATTTTTTTAATTAAAAAATTATTTTAATTATTTATCTAATTTGGAAAAAGACAGTCGGAATTTCATTCGCCTCAGCCGAGGCTGCCCTTTCAAGTCCCTTTTGCACTAATGAAAATAGTATAAAATGTGTTGAGTAAGTATTATTAGAAGGGAGAAATACATTATCAATTAACTATGAACTAACACATTTATATTTATATATGGGCTTTCTAAGATATTTATAACATAATTTGCAACTTTTTTATTACCAATATCCGAGTAAATATTTTTATCATTAAAAATAAAAAAAATATAAAAAATATTTAAAAATTTAAAATTTAACTTATACATTTTTATATTAAATATGTAAAATATTTTATTGTAATTGTAGATGATTTTTAATAATTTATGCAAACATATGGCTGTGGTATTATCCTTCAAATGTTTTTTTTATGTTTCTGTATGCCTATTTCAAAAATAAATAAATACGAAATTCAATGCAATTTAACCTCTAAAAGATCAATAATCCAAACAACAGGATAATGGTATAAAATAAATAATCATTTAATATTTTTTTCATATTTATTAAACTTTCAATTTTAAAGTCAGTTACCTCTATTCTTAAATTTATGTATATCATTTAATTAAATTCCAATTACAAAAACCTTAATCTAGATTTTTATATAAATATAAATTTACACATACAATACTTTAACTATATTTATATAATAAAAATAAAAAATATACATATACAAAAAAATATAACATAATATAATATAACATAAAATAAAATTTTTTATAGGTTAATTTCTTTAATTTTAATACTGGGATTCTTATTCAATCTTTAGAAATAAGACTTTTTCAACGAAAAAAATTACCTAGAAGAAAAAAATGAGCTAAATAAAGGGGGGTATATTAATACGTAATAATTTTACATAGTATCTTTACTTTTAAGTCTTAAATTACTGTACCTTTTTGTTGCCTTTCCCGTAAAAAAGCCAATTTACAGATAATATCCTTTATTTTTCTGTTAAATTGTTTTTTTAACCTGGGTTATACTTATTTTTTTCTTAGATTACAATTTTTTCAGTAAATTTTACTTGGTTAAAATACCCTAATCTTATAGAGTCAAAATTTTTGCCTGGACTCTTGTAACTGGACTAGTTTTATTTTTATATGAATTTATCGTGGTGAGGAGATTTTGGCTAGAAGATAATTAAAATTAAAAAAATTAAAAAATAAAATGAATGAATATTAATTTATATTTTTAAAAGTAATATCTAAAATTTTAATTATGATATAAAAAAACACAAAATTTTTTTAATTATATTTATCCAGAGGTATGTTTTTATGAAGTCTTAAAAATTAAAATCTAATTAGGTTTTATTGCATTTATTTTTAATTAATTAATAATAGTGTGTAAAAAAACGAAAAATATCTAATATAATTATAAAAATTGTTAAAAATAAAAGTAGAAATAAAATGAGAAAAATTCAATAACATTTTAAAAATTTAAGAGTAATTTGCAAATTAAATTCACAAAAAGCTTAGTTTTTTTCTTATAATAATTTTTATAATGCTAAATTTACTGGACAATTGTAATTTAAGCCTTAAAATAGTATTTTCAGTTACTTTAATAATAAAAAATTAGAAAATCAGATAATAGAACTAGATGAACAAATAATAAAAAATTAGTACGAAGGTCCTTAAAAATTAATAGAAATGGTAGATTAAATTATAAAATTAAGGAAATAATATTTTTAAACTGATAAATATGAAAATTATTAAAGAGATTTACTTCAAAAAGCCAGTTTAACCCTAGAATTAAAAAATGAAAAATAAGCAGAAAAAATATACCAATAAATTATTGATGAAACACCAGAAGAAAAGGACACAGATATTTATATGAAAGTAAATAAAAAAGAATTTTTAAGATTTTATGTTTAAATTTAGTTTTAATACCAAATTTTATTATCAATTTAATTTTTATTTAAATTAAAATTACTTAATAAAAGATAATTGATATACACTATATAAATTATAATACCAATTATTATTATTTTTTAGTCAGAAGCTTTAATAGGAATAACTAGAACGAATGAAGATAAATACACATATGATAGATAACTTGAAATTGTTGAAAAAACTAAAAAATTGTTAGGAAAAACTGAATTGGGACCCAAAAGTGAATATATGGCAATGTGTTATAATTTTGAGTCAGAAACTTATATTAGAATGGGATAATATTAATAAGCCTTAGACGGGTTAGAATAATGTAGCAAAATTTACGATTATTTAATTGAAAGTTCATAAACTGATGATGAAAAAAAAGATTTCATGACAAGACAGTCCTTTATATATGAGGTATAAAGATAAATATTTCATAAAAATATAATTTAAAATATAATATTATAAATGCAATAAACTGAATACTTATAAAAAATAAATTTAAATTTCAAAAAGCGCTAAATTTATCTTTAATTTTTAAATTTTAATAATAAAAAATAAAATAATTTTTTAATGATTTTATCATATAAAAGCAACTGGGAAATTTCCACTGTGATGTAAGAAATTTCGAAATTGGCCTAGATTTTTTACACAAAGCCAAAGACAGGTGGGACCAACTAGACCCCGAATGTAATAATTAATTCCACATACGTTTAATTTCTAATATTGGAATCGCTTATTCGACACAAGGGGACATGAAGCAAGGAGTGCCTTATTTAAATTACGCAAAAGAAAAATTACAGCCAGTAACTTAAGAAAATGTGGAAATGTATATTTTTACTTGCCAGCATATAGCCAGACTACAGTTGAATTTGGGCCAAATTGAAGAGTCTAGAAAAATTACAGATGTCAGTTGGGAATACTGCTAAAAATTCAAAATTAGTCCTGACATGAAACTATAAATTTTAGAGCATTTTGCTAATTTATACATGCATTAGGACAAATATGAAGAGGCAGTTAAATATTTGGAAAAAGGATATGAAATTGTCGAAAAACATAAATATTAAAAAGTACCAATTACATTAAGACTGTATTTTTTGGAAGGAATCGCCCAGTTAAAATTCAAAAATTACCAAAAAGCCAAAGAATGCGGGGAAAAGGTAAAGGCTCTTGCTGAAGAAATTTTCGGATATGAAGACGAACAAGTAACTTAATAATTAAATGATTATGTTTATTTATATTATATAACAATTTAAATAAATTAAAATAAAAAAAAACTTAATAAACAGTATTATTCAATAAAATAAGTGATAAAAATTAATTAAGAGTTTGTTAAATATTATTTTTATTATATAGGTAGCAGATGGACTTTCTTTGATAGGACAGGCCTTGTATATGGGAAATAAAGATAATAATCAATAAGTGAAAATATAAGGTATAAATTATATAAAGGAGTGTATAAGAATTATTGAAGATAATCCATCAAGATTAAGAGACCTCGAAAAATATTTGGTAGATTTGTCCGAAATATATTAAATGGAAAATTAATACAGAGATGCAATTATTTAAGCAGAAAAACTTAGAAGGGCAAGATTTAGAATTATTGAATAAAATTATTTAAATCCTAGTGATATAAAAACTCTTAAAGAAGAAGTTGATATCTCAATTGATTAATATATTGAATTTCTTAACAAAAAGTAAAAAGAATTTTAAGAAAAAGGAAAATGATTTTTATAATAAGTGATTCGCCGCCAATTAAAATAATAAAATTTATAATTTTTTTCTCATTTAGTTAGTAATTTCATATTTATATTTTTACTGCTACTTTTAGCTTTAATTGTTACTTTTTAAATAATTTATTTATGTATATGAAAATATTATATTTGAAAATTTATTATTTTATTTTTGTGTACCTTTTTAAATTAATTAGTATTTTAATCTGTTTATTAATTTAAAAATAATTAAAAATTTATTTTATTAATTATAGTCTATCTATTTTTTTTTCAGTATTTAAATAGTAATTCTATTAAAAATAAATAGCTTTCTTTATTTTAATTCAAAAAAATTGATTAATTTTCCAATATCCGACATATTTGAACTATATTAATTGAAATAAACAATTTAATATTACAATTAAATAATATAATTCATTTATACTATCATATTTAAAATATTTAGTTATTTTAATAATAAAATATATATATAAATTAATTAATCTTATATTAATTTTTTTTATTTTTGATCATTTTTATTATTTATTTTATATATCATATCTTAACAAGTCATGTTTCAGTTCCAAATAATCTTTTAAAACTGAGTCATTTTTCATTTTTAGCTGGTCGACTTTTAACAATTCTCTTTTAAAACTAGTCCCAGCTTAATTTATACGATTATTTTCATCTAATTACAATTTTGTCCACATAGATCCGTACAAGGTCGGAACTTCCTCTTCATTTATACTTTCCTATATAGTATAATTTTCTGAATTTTAATATTAATTATTATTTTTTTAACCATTTAATTAAGTTTTTTATTATTACTAATATTATTTTTCTTATTAATATTTTCCCTTTAAATAATTTTCTTAATAAACTGAACTATCATTCGACTCCGATGTAGTACTCTAATTTTAAACTAAAACATTAGAATTTAATTAGCTACTTTTCATTGATTATTATTATGAAGTTAAAATATCATTTTTATCTTTTTAATTCAAATTTTACTCCAAATTATTAACATTTTATAAAGCTTACTAAACTTTGTCTTAAATATTAGAAATTTCTTTTTAATTAATCTATTAATTTTACATGTTTTAATTGAACTCTGTTTAAAATTACACAGAAGATTATTATTACTACAATTATTTCTCAGAATAACCACTATTTTTGGTATCATTAAGTAATTTTTTTTTTAAAGGAGAATAATTATTGTATTTTATTTTCTACTTATTAAGATCATTTTTAGATTAATTTTAATTTTATACACCTTTTAAATTAAAATTTTAATTTTGTTTTTTTTACAAATGTGCTTATATAACTTTTTCCCTATTTAATCTATTTTAAAAATTTTCGTCCATTTATAAAATTTTTAACAATTACTAAGCTTTTTCTCCTTTCATACCATTTAAATTATACTTTAAAATTAATTCCTATTCCAATGAATTTTCTCTGTTCAAATTCAATTTATTTCTTGAATTTTGCTAACCCTTTTAAAAAATTTACTCAATTTCATTAAAAATATCTAAATTTTTATTCGGTGAATTAAATTATTGTATTAAATTATTTTTATCAGTTTTTAAATGCTATTTTTTCAAAGATTTTTAGGCAGCCATAATGAAATTATTTTTAGAGCTATAATCGTTATTATTATTACTTTTAATCTTTTAAAAACTCAACTAACTATTATTATATTTGCCAGCCGATTTAGACTGATTTTTTTTCTTTGAATTCATCATTTAATAATTTATTTCATTATTATTATTATTTTGATCATTCTCACTTTTCTGAGTTTTATTCCTCAATAAACTATTATTTTAACTTTCAAAACTTTATATATGTTTATTCAACCTAGATTCATTAATATTTAAATTAGGCATCTAATTTTAATTTTTTAAGCTTACATTATTATGCATACTACTATTTTTATTTCTTTGTAACTAGAAACCTTATTGCTACTTATTAACTGAAAATTCTTCAAAATCACTCTTTTTTTTGATATTATTATTATTTTTTTTAATATTATTTTAATTTGTGTAATTTTTACTATAGCTTTAATTTTTATTATGACTCCTAGACATTTTAATATTTTAATTATATTTACCATTTTTTTAATTTAACATAACCTTTTCTATAATATCTTGCTCTAATTTATCAATTTCTTTTTCTGATCGCTGAGTTTAAACTGAATTATTATGGTTTATTTTATTTTCATTTTTAATATTTGGCTACTCGTAATTGGAAATCATACTATTACTGTTATTTTATCCTCTTTTTTTGATTTAAAAATTTTAAATTTAATCATCTAATGAACAATTAGATAGTTATTAATTTTTTTCATTTTGATTATATCTCTTTAATTATTATTATTAAACTCTTTTACTCATTTTAAATTTGAATTTACTTTCTTTTGCAACCTATTTATAATAAAATTTAAATATTTTGGATATAAATTTACTAAATAATTTTATTTATTGTTGCAATAAAATATTTAGAAATTAGTTTTTATAAAAATTTAATATTAAATTTTATGTTCTATTATATAATAATAGCATTTCCTCATATTACAATATAATTTGTTAATTATTTTTTACTTATTTTTATTTAAAGTTCTTTTAATATAATCTTTAAATACCAATTCTTAGTTTTTTTTTATTTTTAAAAGAATTTTTGTTTTCTCAATTTTTATTTTTTATTAATTTATAAATTTTAATTGAATAAATAAATAGAATAATTTATAAACATATTAATTACATAATTAAATGCAATAAAACTATATAAAAAAACAAAATTTCAAAGCAAATAAACGAACAACATAATTTCCAATTTTCTCTCAATTTTCAAATTCTAATTACTTTTAAATTAAAAACAAACAAAAAATAATTAAATCCCACCACTATAATTATACTATAATTAATTTAAAAAAAGAAATAAAATAAAACCATTATATTCTCACACACACACTTATAAATATATAAAAAAAAATTGATAGAAATATATAAATTTTATATAAATAAATAATTAAAATATCATATATATAATATATATAATATATAATATATAAAGTTTTTTCAAATAAACTTTCCATTTTTCCTTGTATTATTTTTGTGATTATGATTATTATTTCCAGCTTATTTTTACAGTATAATTCCGGTAATTAATTTATTAATATTGTGGTCTGTGTTTCCAAAATTTTTAATTTGCGCATATTTTTCTTTATGTTTTGACCTTTTATCTTTGTAAACAAAATCATTTTTACTACCTATATTTTTAGAAGGCTTTAACATCATCGGATACTAGTCAATATCTTGTCTTTTTAATGGCTCCTAAATTTTTGTTATTATTTATTATCTTTTTTAAATATCTGCTTTATCTATTTCCTGCTAAGATGTGTTTTTTCTCTACATAAAGTTCTTCTCCGACTAATTTAAACCTTAAAAAATTAAAAATTAATTTTTTAAATAATTTTATTATATATTTTTATCTTTTTTCTAATTTAAAATAAAATTAATTAAAGTTTTATATTTTATGTATATATTTATAAATATATTTATTTTTTCATTTTCAAAAAAATTTTTATCTCATTTAAATATTTTTTAAAATAAAAATTTACTCGCATTTTAACTCTTTTTAAACATAGAATTTTCTCGGCTGTAATTCAAAGGATTTTATAATTAATCTGTGAAAAATTAAGATTTTTAATTAGAAGCTTAAATTTAAGCAATTTTTTGCGGAGGTAAACTTATTATTTAACTTTAGTTCATTTCCATTTTTAAACTCTAATTTGTTTGCTAATTTATTAAAGTTCTTTTATGCAAAGAATTCAAACCTATTGAAGATTTTGTATTATAATTATTATTATGATGGTTATTTTTACTATACCTTGATTACATTTCTGGTACCACATTTTAATAATTTTAGGAAATTAAGTTTGTAATTTCAGGAAATTTAACAGAAGACTACTATTATTACATTTATTATTATTAATTTAATTATCCTTGGTATATTTAAGATTAATTAAAATTTTAATATTTGGTAGAATCCATAAAACTGTCTTATAATTTTTCTTCCAAATTTGATACCAAATTATTATTAGACTAAACAGGAGACTCGCCAATCGACCTGTTCTAAGAACTCACATTTTTAATAAATCCCCTAACTTTTTTCCCCTTTAAATTCCTAGACATTTCTTTTTTTAAATTTTCTTCTTTTTCTAATTATTCTTTCAATTTTAACTGTTAAATTTTTGTTTACTCTAAATGCGCCTCGATTTCTTTCTGCTTTTAAAAAGACAAAAAATTTTTCATAACTTCCTGAGAAGAAGGCAACTTTATCATTTTTTCCCCATGTTAATTTAGAACGTAATTCATTTCTAACATATCTTTAAATAAATGGTCTAAACTTGGATGCTTAGAATAAAACTCTTTTTAAGGATATCTTAAATTATATTAGTCTAAAATTGAAAGTTTTTCTTCTTTTTTTATCTAAATTTAAAATAATTATCAATTTATTTATAATTTATTTATAAAAAAACCCATATATTATCATATATATAATAAAATTATATCAAATAATACTAATTTTAATAATTATTTTATTTTTCTTTTGATTATTTATATACTTAAATTTAGTTAAATTTATTTTTAAATTAATTTTTATTACCTTTATCTCTTTTTTTTCGTTTTAAACCTAGTTAAACTATTTAAGTCTGCCCAAAAGATTAGAATTTGAGTCTGAAATTTAGTCAAAAACGTGTTTAATTAATTTTTATTTCATAAAAGGCAAAGACATATTTTCATAAGACAAAATATTCCCTATCGTCGGAGAAACTTACATGCAATTTAACTTCATATTTCCAAAATAACTTTTTTATTTTTTTTGCTGTCCTTTTAAAATATTTGATTCGTTTTATAATGTGTTTATTTTTTCCTATTTATTTTTTTCTTATAAATTCTACTAAGATTATTCTAATTACTATTAACTATTTAATTAATTTATTAAACTATTATTATAATCTTAATTTTAAATTTAACTTTCATTTTTAGTGTTTTCAATTTAATTAAAAGAATTGTTTCCTATAGATTCATTATTTTAAGATTTACTATTATTTAAATCAAGTTAAAAATTTTCCTAATTTTAAGTATGTTCATTTTGCTTTGGTTATTAAATTTCTAAGGAATCATTTACATTTTCAATTTACAAATTTTAAAGTAGTTTTTTCTACCTTTCAAAAATTCTTTCCTGCTACGCCTAAACAGAAGTTTTTTCAATTAAATTCTACCTTTATCTCTCAGTAAAATCGTTATTATTTTATAATTTACTAGGTAATTATTTTTTA
Source organism: Pseudocohnilembus persalinus (assembly GCA_001447515.1). Taxonomy (NCBI): domain Eukaryota; phylum Ciliophora; class Oligohymenophorea; order Philasterida; family Pseudocohnilembidae; genus Pseudocohnilembus; species Pseudocohnilembus persalinus. The sequence continues at coordinate 80,664 of LDAU01000223.1, read as the reverse complement.
GCTTTAAATTTTTCGTTCAAAATTTAGCCTAAACTAAGAGAATCAGTTCCCGCATCCATTGTATCATTAAACTTAAAATTTCCTAAAAATTTTTCTGGTCTCGTTTAAACAGGTTTTTTTTTTGGCTTGCCCATTGTTTCATAACATAAAAATTTAACAGTAAAAATTCTTTCCAAATTTAATCTTACATAAAAGTCTGAAACGTATAAACCGTTAAACTCGAAAACTAAAATGTGATAACAATCTAAAATAAACCTTAAATCGAAAAAAAATCGCTATTTTGCAAAATATTTGTAAAATAAGTAATGCGACATCCATCCTAAAGTGTATATAAATAAGTTTATTAAATCTTCTTTTGGCTGCTAAATTTCAGAGTAAATTTTAACATATTTTTTCTGCATTTTTCTCCTAATTTCTGCTATAAATGAGTCACCTATGTTTATTTAAATAAGATAAGATAAGATAATATTATATAATATAATAAGTAAATTATATTGTCCAATTTTTAATGGACTTAAAATAGACACTATTATATTATAAATATTTAAAAAATGATAAATTTATAAGTAAATATTCTTTTCTTACTGTCATCCACATCAAGGCATCCAGGAAATTTAGTAAGCTTTAATTTAAATTAAAATAATAATATTCAATTTACAATAATAAAAGCCCCCCATTTCAAAACATTTTTTCATAAAAAAATAAACAAATAAATAAATATATAAATAATTAAATATATAAACCCATATCCCCAAAAAAAAATCCCCCTCTTTTTATAAAACCAGTTACTTTATTACTTATAATTTTTAAAATGCCCAAAACAAAGCCATTAAAAAACAAAATTTATATATATAAAATTAATTTTAAAATTTCTACCCCAAAAAAAAAGCCTTAAAAAATAAAATTTATAGAAATATAAATAAATTTTAAATTTTAACCAAAATAAAAGCATATATATATATAAATTTTTTTTTTAAATTTTTACCAAAATAAACCAAAAACTAAACTAAATCATTTTAGAAGTCCTAGGCTGTCCTATAAGCTAAATATACTTTTCTCTCAATTTCGGCTGCTCAATTGCCCTTATAACATTATTTTCCAAAAAATAAACCAATTCTCTTGAAGGGTTAATTTCGATCGGCGGCTTTTCCAGTACACTACTAGAAATTGTGAAATTTTCTAAATCATAACTTTCTTCTTCAATTACAAGTTCGGCCCGATTTTCGCGCAAAAATTTGCCGTCAAAATTCTCAAATTTGTCCAAATTTTCGTTTTTAAGGTAATAAGGGTTCTGTTCTGGCTGCTTGTAGTCCTGCTTTAGAACTTCTAAAATATTATTTTAAGGCGATTTTACAGAATTTCGCGATTTTTTACGGGAATTTAAACTTTGCTTTGTATTTAAATTCTGAAAAATTTATTATGCTTCTCTATTTGTCTCCTTTGACATTGTTAATTTTTAACTTAAATTTTTATAACTTTTATTTATATTATTAATTATTTAGATTTTTATGCTAATAATTTAAAATTGTTAATTTATTTGGGGATAAAATTTTTTTTTTAAAAATTATTTTATTTTATAAGTTTATTTATTTTCTTTTTGGTAAAAAGTAAAATTATTAGTTATTTTTTTTTTTTACTATAATTTGTATAATAGAATTAATTATTATAATAAATGGAAAAATAAATGTATTAATTTTTATAATATAATTTTTCTTGAGTATAATATAATCGAAATTTGCTTATTCAGGCAAAATTCTACAAAAATATAAATTCCATTAAATTTTATATAAATCCTTTAATATTATAATAAAATTTCTAATAATTTTATAATTTCCAAATCAAAAATTAAATCAAGCACATGCCAAAATGATTTTATTTATTAAATAATATATAACAAAAACTTAATACATTTTTATATATTTAAATATATATCAAAAACTTAATAATTATTACATATTTAAATATATATCAAAAACTTAATACATTACTATATATTTAAATACTAAAATATACTATAATTTAATATATATTTAATCAATTTTTTGCATTTTTTAATACATTTCCTTCCTAAAATAAACAAATAAAAAAATAAATCAGTCGTCCTCGTCGTCATAAACGGGAGAAACGGGGCCCCTTCCGCCACTTCCCACAATTAAATCATCTTTTAAATTAAATTCTTAGTCAGCTTCTTCTCCCTCTTCGTCTTCTTCTCCATATTTTAGTTTTTTTTGACTTCTTTCAGCGTAAGCGTGCACGGCTCCTAAATATTATTCTGGCACATTTATTCCTTTATTATAATCTTTTCTTAAAAGTTCGAAAAAATCGTCTTTTGTAGAAAACCCAGCCTCCCCTTATTCTAAGTCGTCATCATCTTCGTCGTATTATTCATATTTATATCTTTTAATAAAAATATTAAAAAATTAAATAACATTTAGCTTGACTTTTAATTTTTAAATATATTAATATTAAATATTTATATAAAATATATGAATTTTATATATAAGTTTTAAATTAAAAAATTAATAATTTATAACTTACTTTCCTCGTTTATCAGGCACGTCTTATATTTAATTTTCTCCCAATTTCGCTTTAGGAGTCAAATGAGCTCTAATATACTAATTTTTAAAATAAAATTAATCATTTATTAAATACAAATTTAACATAAAATAATAAAAACAATACAAATTCTCATACAAAAATTAAAATCAAAATTTAATATTTTAAACTTTTAATTAGCAAATTTTCAACAATAAAAAAAAATAATATTTTTTTAATTTATTATAATTTATTTTTTTAAATATATTATAATTTTTCTTAATTTATTACAAATAATTTAAAATACAATGTCTTTTTTTAAATAAATTGAAATTTTTTTAAATACATTTTAATTTTTTTTAATTTAATATAAATGATTTTAAATACAATTTGTTTTTTTAAAAGCAATATAATTTTTTTAAATCTATAATTTATTTTTTTTAAAATTTTTACTTCATCTTCTTCCTCGGCTATAATTTTTTTCTAAGTTCTGGCCTTAGTAACAGACTAAGTCATTTTATCGTATTCAACTTCCATTTTATACAGCATAAAAGTGGAAAAACTCAAAAACGCCAAAAAAGGCAGCGTTTCCTTCCTAAATTTCTTAAAAGATCTTCCGTCATACCACATGCTAATTTGGTCCAATTTTCTGGCTATTTTTTGGCCCAAACTTAAATGCGAATTTTAACTATTTTCGCTGAAAAATTGGCCCTGAGACTTCTAAAAATTTGTCGCTTCTGGGGTCGTTGAAAATAATTTTCGCTTTATAAATTCTTGCTTTTCTTGTTCGGAGGGGTTTTCTTTTATTTCTACTTTTGGAGATTTCTTCATAAATCTCTTTATTCTTTCTTTATGGGGGTCCATTTTTTAATATGTGTGTAATTATGTTATATATATTTATTTTTTTTTAATTAAAGGTTATTTTTTTTTTTTGCTTTCTAAATTTTTTAAGTTTATGTAACTTTGTTTTATAACTTTTTGTTTCTTTCTTTATTTGTTTGCTTGCTTTTTGCTTTTATAACTTTTAAATTTTAAAAATCCTTTTTTATAGACTTTAAATGCTAGGTAATTTTTTGTTTATATATCTTTGTTTTTATTTTTTTATTTTTAAAAAAATTATTAGAATAAAATTGAATTTACTTATTTAATCACATAATAATAATTTTGATTACTATTTATATCACCATAAATTAAATTATATTTCCAATATTTTTTATTCAATAATCATAGTAATTTGAGAAAACTGTGAATTAAAATTAAGAAAGCAAAACTTAATTTTAATGATATAAATATTTCTTTTATAAGAATATATCTTTAATTATAAATACTACTTATATTTCTTTTTATATACTTCCTTAAAATTATTTCTTTATTTTCAAATACTTCAAAAACCTTTTAAATTTAAAATAACCTATTTTTGCAAGAACAAAAACCACCGATATATATATATAAAAAATAAAAAAATAAAATTTAATTGAAAAAACAAAAATTTTCGTTAAAAAACAAAAATTTCATTAACTTTTATACTAAATTAAATATAAAAATATTATTGTATATAATTCCTAATCTTAAAGTAATTAAAAAAATATAGTAAAAACAATAATAATTAAATAATTTCCATTCTTTATAACCATTTTTTTTCACTCTATATTTTAAGCTTCGATATTTTTCAAAGCCACATTAACTTAATGAGTTAACTAAGTCAGTTATTATAAAGAAGCTTTAAAAGGAATACTCTATTAAGATCCATCCTACTATCTAGTTTACAAATTTATATAAAAAACATTTTCATTTATAGCTTGTTAATTTTTATTCGATATTATAAAGTCTTATTTCCATTCAATATCAATTAATTTTGGAAATTCGATTGTAGTATCTAATTATTATTTCAAATTTTCATTGTCTTTATCTTCTATAAAAGCCAAAAAATTTGTGTAATTATTTAAATAACTTTTCAAAAATTCTTAGCTAAAACCGAACTCCTCCAAAATCTCTTAAATCTGCTAGCTTAATTTATTTTTCCTGTAAAATTCAGTTGTCAACAATAAAAGTGTGTTGAAACAGAAAATAACTTCCTTAAAAATTTTAAAATATAAATTTAATTTTATTTAAAATAATTAATAACTTTAATATTATATAAATAACTAATAACTTTAATATTATTTATTATTTAAAAAATTTAATATCTTTGATTAAATAAAAAAATTCTGATTATTTTTTTATATTTATAACTAATTTTTATTATTAATATATTTTTAAGTATTTTTAGATATTTTATATTTTATTTATATATTTTTAATAAATAATTACTTATTAAAACTGACCGTTTTCTAAATCTTAAGCCTTTATTTGTTCTAAAGCTTTATAATTTGGCTCATCTTCTATTAAATTCAAAAATACAGATTTTATGAATTTCGCATAATTATTTTTAAATGTTTCATTTTCAGGTAATCTTATTAATTTTTCTTTTAAATCTTGGGAAATTCTTGTATCCATACTCTTTTTAATTTTTATTTGATTTCCAATTATATAATATTAAGATATATATTATAAATTATATTTTATATTTTTTTAGTTGTAAATTATTTTTTATTTATATAAAAATATTTAATAAGTAGATTTAAGATCATATGGTAAATAAAAAACCTAATTCTTCTTGATTTAAAAAAAATGAAACTAAATGAAATCCTTAATTTATTATAAATAAACATTTAAAATAAAATTTCACTAAAATTAAAAATGAATAAATTTATAAAAAGCTTTTATTTAATATTAATAATATTAGCAATTAAAAAATAAAAAAAAGCCATTTATTACAAAGTTGTTATACGACTTTATTATAATTTTTTAAAATTTACTATGATATACTTAAATATACCACTTCTATCATTAATTAATTATAAAAGAAATTTTAGTAAATTTATTACTTTTCTTTCTTAAAATTCCTACATTTCAATCCAAAATTATTAAAATAATTTCACAAAAACAATCCATAAAAAAAGAAAATCAAAAAAATTTCTATAAAAAGAATAAATTTCCATTAATTTTTCACCCTAAATACAAAAAATAAAATAAAAAAATAAAAAAAATAATCATGTAAGTTAAAAACAAATTAATTACAGGAGGAGTCAATCCCATCTACAACTGTTTAGCAATCAAAGAAAACGCTGTATTTTTTGGCTGTTCTAATCAAATTTTTGTTTATGATATGTACAATTAGAACAAAGTCATTTAAACCTTAAATTTCCATAAAAAAAGACTTAATACTCTAAAATTTATAGAAAAAAGCGAAAATTATTATTTAATTTCAGGATCAGCCGACGGCTAAATTTGTCTTTGGGAAAATACCAGTAAAAATATTTTCGAAATCAGGTAAAAAAAGAAATAAATAAAATATTATTATTAAAGAATTCCAAAAATTTAAATTAAAATTTAAATAATTTAGTGAAAAATTTTATAATTATTGCCTTGAAAAAAAGAAATTAATATCATAAGTTATTAATAATTTTTATTTTAAAAATTTAGTTACAAAATTGTTTAGAAAATAAAATTAGAAGGATCTATTTCCTTTATTAGCACCAGATACGTAGCAGGTTAAAACTATGTTTTAGTAGGAGATTGTGAAGGTTTGGTTCAAATTTTCAAATTTTAAGAAGAAATTTAAGAAGAAAAATTACAAAAATTAGACGAAATAAAATTCCCCGAAAAATCCATAATCGAAGCAGCAGATTTACACTTATTAGATTTCGAAAATTAAAATAAACTGATAATTTCGCTCGGAAGTTTAGACAGACAAATTCACGTCTACATTTTTAATTTAAAAGAAAAATAAAAATTCGAGTACAAACTTTCGCTTTCCGGGCACAACGACGCAATCACGGCCCTAAATTTCAAATATTTAATTAACCCCTAAACCTAATAATAATACTTATTATTGGCTTCTGCTTCTAAGCAGCACCATATAAGACTCTACAAAATTTAGCTTAAAAAGGACATTTAGGAAAATATCGATAATTTTGACAAAAAAACTTCTTTTGTTTTGGACAAAGAGTATTATATTTCTTTGGACTCAATTTTGAAATCCCACACTGACCACGTAATTTCCCTTGATTGGGGCCTTCACAACTTGGAAAATGGCAGCCAAACCAATGAAAATGATATCGCCTTAATTTCTGCCTCTTTCGATTTCTCTATCATCGTCTGGATTTTAGAAGATAATATCTGGGTTTGCAAAGTAAATCAATAATTAAAAAAAAAAATATACTTAATTTTTATAATTTTTATAATTTCTATAATTTCTCAATCGTTAACTAAAGAAAAAATAATATTTTTTACAATTTAAGCTCATTAATTTGACTTAATTTAATCTAATTTTATTTAATTATATTTAGTTTAGTTTTATTTAATTTTATTTATTCATCTTCAATTTTTATTTATTTTTAAAAAAGGCTAGACTAGGTTAAATTAGCGGAAATAAACACGCATTTTTCAACGCTTAATTTAGCAGCGACTACAAACATATAATAAGTTATACCTATAATGGTGCTTTAAATGTATGGAAAAGAGTAAATTTAACTGAATTTAGATACGATACTATTAATACTGTAACTGGGCACATATCATATGTAACTGATTTGGACTGGGATAGCGGGAATAATTTACTTGTAACTTGTAGTTAAGATTAAACTTCTAGAGTTTTCGGGGAAAATAAAGAGGAAAAAATTTGGCATGAATTCTCAAGAGCTCAAATCCACGGTTATGACATTAATTCCATCAAGTTTTTAACTTTATAAGACAAATTTAAAGAAGAATTCAAAGTAAAATCATAAAATAATATAAAGTTTTTCTTTAATTTAATTTAATTTTTATTTTTAAAATTCTTATTAATTTTTAAAAATTAATAACAAGGACAGAGATTTCTGCGATTTAATTATTTGTGGAGCCGATGAAAAAGTTCTAAGACTTTTAGAGCCCCCTGCCCACTTCGTTAATTTTGTAAACACTTAATCAAAAACCAAATTAAGACTTTACATCCCCAATAAGGAAGAAGAAGAAAAGGTTATTAATTAAGAAGCCACCTAAAAATCAGGAATTTTATAATATAAAACCTAAACTGAAGGAGGACTGTAAGTTTTAGGTTTAATGACGAAAAATGTAGCCATAAGGGAAAAAATTAGCGACTATCACGATTATACATAATATGAAGGCGAGGAAAATTAAGGAGGCGAAAAAAAATTAGCCAAAGCCGGAGAGGGAGAATCTGAAATTAACTTTAAAGTTGAAACTGACTACAAAATCCCTCCTAGCGAAGACTTTTTAGAAAAACATACTTTGTGGCCTGAAATTAATAAATTTTATGGACATGGTTATGAAATCTCTTGTTTAACTTCTAATCATAAAGGTAAAAAAAAAAAAAAAATTAAGTGAATAATTAAAAGCAAAAATAAATTTTATAAGTTCAACTTAAAATTATAAAACAAATTTCAAATTTAAATAATAAATTAATTGTAAAACTAAATCATAAAAAATAACTAAAATTATTTAATTTAAGGAAGCGTAATCGTGAGTGCCTGTAAATCGTAAACAAAAGATTAGAGTATGATTTTATTTTACGACCCCAAAACCTACGCCATCGTCGACAGACTTTCCTTCCACAACTACACAATTCAACAACTAGAATTTTCCCACGACGACGAATTGTTAGCCTCAGTAAGCAGAGACAGATATTTCGCCCTTTTCAAATTAAATAAACAAAAAAACAAATACGAGCTTTATTTTTCCAGCCAGTCCCACACCAGAATCATTTGGAGCTTAGCTTTTACGCACGACAGCAAATTTCTCGCAACTGGCTCCAGAGACAACAGATTCAAAATTTGGAAAATCAATAATAATCCCAAAAATTAATAAAATTAAAACGAAAATTAAAATTAAAAAGAAAACGAAAAATGCACTTTAATTGCCGAAAAAGTGTTCAAAAAAAACCCCGTAACTGCAGTTGCCTTCTCCAAACACTAAGGAAAATGCCAAAAAACGCAAAATTTATATTACTTAATGGCAGTCGGCTTCGAAAATGGACTCGTTGAAGTTTATAAATTCTTCGATTTTGAATAAAAATTATAATAATAAGAATAAATTTAATAATAATAAGAAAATAAAGAAAATAATAAATTAGTTTTAGTCGGACAATACCCCAGTTAGTTCGAACACAGTAATATCGTTAAAAGAATTAAATTCAGAAAAACCACTTCTGAAGTCTCCAATGTCTTCGAAATTGCCTCCTGTTCTAGCGATCACTCTATGAGATTATTAGAGTTGACTATTGAATGATTAAAATATATATAATTTTTAATTTTTTATATTAAATAAATATAATTTTATTTTATTTATATGATTTTTATATTTTTTTACCCTATATTAATAGATTCTAATCACGCTTTATTTCTTTGAGTCTAGGATTTCATAAAAAAAAAAATCATGTAAAAGTAACTTTCTTATTACTTAAAATGATGTCACTTTGCTTCTTATAATTATATTAAAAAATAATGTTAAATTATCCTATAAATAAAAATAAAATATCTAAATTACAAGTAACTATTTTCAAAAAATACGTATAAAATATTTATTGAATAAATATTTTGTATTATTTTATATATAAAAATTTAATTTTCTTATTAAAAATAGCTGATATTTTTATTGAAATTTTTTTACGCACAAAAATATACATTAATATTTAAAATGTATCATATATTTTATTTATCATTCATTTATAACAAAGTTTAAACACAAAGTATAATAAATATATAAAAAATTTAATTAAGATAAATTTGACTATTTTTAAATTATTTTTATTTTAATTTTATTTTATTTTGAATAAGTTATGTCAGTTTTTTTAAATGAATTGGAAGACAATTTATTTTATTTAAAAGCATTTAATAGTTCTTTATAATTTGAGTTAAAATTAACAAGAATTATTATTTTGATTATATATTCTGGTACTAATAATTAAATAATTAAGAAAACAATATTTTTAATTTGGTTTTCTCAGAAATAGTCAATTAAATTATTAATTTTTTTAAAACAAAAAAGCAAGAAATAATAGATAATTAAAATAATCAATTTTCTTTTTATATTTGGTTAGTTTATAACATATTTGAAATTCTTATTTTTTAATAAACAAAAAAACCAATTCATTCATACCGTCCAATTAAGTAAAACTAAATCAAAATATACAAGTCCCTAAAATTTATAAAAAAAAAACTTTTTCAAAAATATTCATCACCAACTAAAAAAAAAAATAATCTAATTAAATTCAATTCCCAAATTATATCCAGTTCAATCTCATAAAACCTATTGAATTAAAATACAACAATTATAATAAAAAAATATCATAAAACAAATAAATTAAAATATATATATAAATGGACAACAAAGAACCCTTAATTCAAAAAACCGAACAACAAGAATTAGAAGAAAAATTAAACAAATAAACGCCTAAAGACTACATCCTCTGCATATGTATAATGTTTATCACTTACGGCCTAATTGCCCTCATTTATTACTTATTAGACCTTTTCGTGCACGGAGCCGGCTATTTCGCCTGTTTGTGGACTTTATTCGGAATTTTCGTCGTTTATTTCCTTGTTTGTGCAGTCGCTTGGAACAGAGGAATGAAAAAATCCAAAGCTATGGAAGAAGCTTTAATTAAAGCCAATTTAGAATCCCCTGCTTTCTGAAAACAAAAATATCTCTTTTATTAAAAAAATTTAAAAAAAATTAATAATAATAATTTTACATACATTCGAAAAAATTTATAATCCAAATAAAATATAAATACTTTGAAGTCTTGAACCTCTTTAATTTTTGTTTAGAAAACGCTTTTTTATAAAGTATATGAGAAATTCTCTATTTGATTTCGTGATATAATAATATATCTAAATATTATATAAAAATTATATATATTAATATTTTATACACTTCCCTTTGTTTTATATTTCTACGGTATACCCTAGGAAAATTATAGCTGTTTTTAATATTTATATTTGATACTTTATAACTAATTAGCAAGTAAAATCAACTTATTCTTTTTATAAATTTTTTTATAAATAATATAATTTTATAATAATTTATTACATATCTTTAATTTAAATAAAGACTTAATATTTCATAATTTTTTAACTCTATATAAAAAATTTTATTGGTTTATATAATAAATTTTAGAGTATAAATATTATCTACGTATTAATATTTAATCATCTTTATTATAAAATTTACATACATATATTTGCAAAAAGAATTAATTAAAATTTGAATAATTAGAAATTTTTAAAAATTAGGTGAAATTAATTTTGTTTTTAGTTATTATTATTTGTTAAATCTTGTTGTATTAAAATTCTAATTTTAATTAATTTTATTTACCATTTTCTGCAAATTAGAAATATATGAAATTCTAAAATTTTTTTTATATATATCCAAAACTAGAATCAATTATTAATAATTACAAATCAATTAATAAATCTTATTATTTAAATATTTTAAAAAAATTAAAAACATACACGATTTATAATTTTTCTATTGTTTTTAATAATAGCTTTTAAATAAATAGAATATAAACCTAAAATAGTTAATTTTATTTATAATTTAAAATATATAAAAAAATAAAAATATTATTTAACTATATATAAAATTTATATGTTTTTTTTTCGTTAAAAAAATTCAATTTTCTTCTTCCAACTCTTCTTCGCCCTCAGCAACATTTAATGTAAATTATTCGGCCAGATCGCATCCGATATAACTATCACAAACCAAATACAAAGTTAAATCGTGTTCTCCTGCTTCTGAAATCTCGAATTTTATATTATTTGTAGCATTTTATTTGAAATTAATTCTTTTTAAACCGTGAATTTTATTTTATGATTTCTCTCCGATAACAATCCACCACTACTCTTCTTTTTATTTAGGATAATAAGGCGCAATTACGTAATCAGTGTAATCTTCATAACCATCTCTTTCAACTTGAACCTGAATTTAAAAATTAAAAATTTTATTAAAATAATTATTTAAATTAAAAAAAATTGGAATCTATATATAGGTAATTAGTATCAAAATATAAATTTTTAAATTTAAATTGGAATTTATAGATAATTAGCATCAAAATATAAATTTTTAAATTTCAAATTTCAAAATCCAAAATTAAAATATATAAATCCGTTATTATTTATTTTTTAATTTTTAAATTTTAATCCTTTTTCTTTTTTATTTTATAAAATTTATACAAAAGTTTAAACTCTTTCTTTTTTCTTTATAAATAACATAAATCCAATTTATTTAAATATATTTAATATAAATTTTAATCCATATTTTTTTACCGAAACTTCAACAATATCCCCAGCAGACAAATTATCTTTATCAGCAACTTCATAACTCAAAGAAATAGAAGGATATCTGTTAGCAGCCTCAGCCATTTCCATAACCTGTTCTTCAGACAAGTGCTTCAAAATTTCTTCTCTGTCTTCGTCTTCCATGTTCATAAAATCTTCAATGTCTTTCACATTTTTTTTTCCTAAACTTACCACAATATCAGGGGTAATATAAGGCAATTGGTATAAAGGAGACCTGTTTGCCCATAAAGCTTAAACTATCATTTAATTTAACTGCATAGCCTTAATTGCTTAGTCTAACCAGCAATTACTAGAAATTACGTCCACCATTGAATGCACTAATCTAACTGCTTTATCAAGAACTATTTGATTTAAATTAAAAATTAAAATTAAATTAAAATAAAATAAAAATTAAAATTAGAAAATAAAAATAAATTAAAAATTAAAATAAAATTAAAATTAGAAAATATAAATAAAAATTAAAATAAAATAAAATTAGAAAATAAATTTAAAATTAAAATTAAATTAAAAAATAAAGTAGTTTTGATATTCAAAAAATAATATTAATTTATCAATTAACTTAAATAAATACCATTATTATTATTATGATAATTATAAATGAATAAAATAAAAATTAACTTATTTAAAATTTAAGATTTATTTGTCCATTTTTTTTTTAAATTTTTACCTTATTTTTGGTCGTATCTGAAATCAGGAGTCAAGTTTGTTCTAGAAAAGTGAGATTGAATCAAAATATTAGTTTTAATTGCAGAATCGCTGAAATCTGGGTTGTCAAATTTGTAATTTACATCGTAAGAAAGTTCCCTAATTATAGGCTCTTCCCCTTCTCTTAAAGCGATTTCTTCAAATTCTGTAGAATTAGCCAAAATCTAAATTAATTAATTCATTTTAGAATCATCTCTGATATTTTCAGCAAACATTTCTATCGACGAAGTGTGAATATAATAATAACTGGAAATAATACCTAAAAAAAACAATATAAATTTATTAATAAAAAGAACTAATTTTTATAAAAAAAAATTAAATCCCAACAAATAAAACCATTTTTTTTTATTGTTTAGATATTTTTATCTTTATTTTTTTTTATCATAGTTTTTTTTATCATAATTTTTTTTATTTCATTTTTTTATTTAATTATTTATTTAATTAATTAATAATTTTTTTACCCAAATTAATAGGACTCAACTCAGTCTCCTCCTCCACAGTAATACATTTCATATCTTCCAACTCTTCAACAGTATTTTCAATCAACTCTGACAAATAATCGTTAATAGCAGAGCTGCTCACCTCCAACAAATTATAATAATTAGGATTTTAAGACAGCCTCCAGTACATAAAGGTCCAGGTAATAAAATCCAAACAATCCTATTTAGATTTAATATTTTTAGCTACAATTTCTCCGCAAATGTGGTTGTTCATGTAGTGGTTCAAGTGCGACTCTACGGGATAAGGGTCTAATAAAAATCTTTTGTAGTAGTCTTTTTTGGGAGTGTGGCAAAGCACCAAAGATTTTGCTGCCCCCTCTGATTCTTTGTTTTAAGATCTACTTATCATTTGCAACATATCGGGAATTGTGTAATCTATGTATTTTCTCTCGAAACCGTCATATCTAAAAATTAAAAAAAAATTAGATCAATTTAAATTTAAATTAATTCGCACACCATTTTAATGAATCATTATAACATATTGTTGAAAAAATTTTATTTTAAAATAAAATTTGTTTAACTATTTTATTAAATTAAGCTTAGAAAATTTAAATTTTATTAAATAAATACCTTTAATTATCTAGAACTATTGTCAAATAAGCGTGCTCAGTTATCTCCCAAGAAAGTTTATAAGTAACTATTAAAACCTAAATTATTTCTTATTGATAAAGTAATTTAACTAAATCGACCTCAATAGGACTTTATCCTTCGTATAAAAGTCCGATACCAGACTCTAAAATGGTTAAAAATACAGGATCGTCAATTTTAACTTCTTCTAACATTTTTTTCAAAATTGATTTTTTTCCTCTTAAAAATTTTTCGGGGTCATTATCCGCAGCACATAAAGTTTTCAACTCTAAACCTGTTAATTTTGCTTATTTTCTGTCATTTACAAAAACAATTGATTATTTTTCCTTAGCCAATCTTTTAATACCTTTAAAAAAATATTAAACAATATAAATTTATCAATAAGTTGTATAAAAATAAATTAATATAACTAAAATATACAAAAATGTACAATTTAATATTAAATCTAAAAAAATATTATAAATATTATTTATATGAATAATTAATTTTTTATATTAATTTATTAATATAAATTTTCTTTTCTTTTTTACCTTAAAACATATATTTTTGCATAGATAAAATTCTAGCCTTTCTATCGTTGTGATCCATAGAATAAACTATAATTTCAATAGGATAAGGTCTCACATTGGGGTGGAAATTATAAGTGTTTAATTTATTAGCTCCGATCCAACTGGACATTTCTTTGTAGTCGGCAACTGAAGTGGAAAGTCCGATCAATTATAATTTAGTTTATTGTTAAAATTAGGTCTAAAAAATTCTCATTCTTGAAACTAAAACGTCCAAAATTGAGTAATTATCAGCCAATAAATGTAATTCGTCGAAAATCATTAACTTAATTTCCTTTAAAATTTTTCTTTATTTCCACCTTCTTGTGAAAATATCCATATTTTCGGCAGTTGCCAAAATTATATCATGCTTGTCCATAATTTTTTAATCTGATTGCAATTAACCAGATAAAATTCCGATTTTTTTGTTAAATGGCTATTTGGAGAATAATAAACTCATTTCATTATAAAAAATATTGCATAATTCTTCTTTAGGAGAAATATAAACTATTTTTTTATTAGGGTATTCTTACATTGTAGTTATCATAGAAAGATACATACAAATCGATTTTCCTGAACCAGTTGGAGCCCCCAAAAATACGTTTTGAGTAGTATTTTAGTAGAAAGATTAAAATACTTAAGTTTAAATTTAATTAAACTATTTAACCCCTATTCTTTACAAAACTTCTTATCCTTAAATATCGTTTTTCATATTTGACAAAGGTAATAATTACAAATCATACAATTCAGTAGGAGCTAATATTTTAAAAAATTTATAAAATCAATATAATAAAATGTTTCAAATAAAAATTTCTTGAATTAAAATAACAAATAAAATATCTCAAATTAAGATATCTTAAATTAAAACAATAAAAATTAAAATATAATAAATTAAAATATCTAAAATTAAAATAACTAAAATTAAAATATCTTAAAATAAGATATCTAAAATTAAAACAATAAAAATTAAAATACCTGAAAATCTTTCGGGTAAAATCAAGTTTTTGAATGAAATTGGCATAATAGTTTCAGAATTCAACCACCTATCACTAATAACTTTGATATAGTATAAAGGGTGCAAATTTTCAAATAATGGAACAGTTATAGAGCAAGTATAATCTCTTTATTCGACGCCCATTTTATCGCTCAATAAGAAAAATTCATGGTGTAAAATTTCTTCGCCGTTACAGTCTTCTATGAAAATCCAGAAGGGCTCAGAAGAACCGTGCACTTTATGTTCCCATTGGAAATCGGGAGTTATAGTTAAATCGATTTTTAAACAAGACCTGGTTATAGGTTGTAAATAGGGTTTTACCTCTAATTTGGGGAATTAATGGATTAATCTATGTAAAGATTTTCCCAGTTTAGGCATTTTAATTAATTCTCCGATTTGTTAAGCACTCATATTATAAAAGTGTTCAAAAGTAAACTGCTCCTTTCTTTCAATTCTTTTAATCAACTCTTCAGGAATAGATTTAAAGTGTCTCAAAACCTAAAAAAATAAATAAAAGAATCAATAAAAAAAAAAGAATAAAATTTTAAAAATAAAAAATCTATAATAATATTTAAAATTCTATAAAATCTTCAAAACTAATAAAATCCATAAAATCTTTAAAATTTGAAAAACGTATTTTTTTTTTATATTTTACAGTCATACAAGGCCACATTCTCTTATCAATCATTTTGCAGATTCCCAAAGCAGACTCGGCAGCCTGGGCCCAGCCCCTGGACAAACAAATTTCGAACAAGGCTCTAAAAATTCTCCCAGCAGATTAAGTAATATAAATCATGTCTGAATTGAGCGCAAATCCGTCCAAACTCAACTGTCCAATATAAGCTTAAAGTAAGATATTTACTTTAGTTGTGGGGTCTTCACTTGAGGCCTTTATGGGCACGGGCACAGTTTCCATTAACTTCAAAATTTCTCCCTTTTCTTCGTCTCTGATGGGAATAAATTTAAACTCTGAAGATAAAGAAAAAATTCTAAATAATTCGATCATTCCAATATTTGGCTTTAAATTCTTGTTGTAAGTGTCGATTGAGTTGAATTTAATATAGTAGTGAGAAGCAATTTTTCCTAAAGGAGTCACCTGGAAACCTCCGGACTGTCTGTCGTATTTAATTAAACTGTTTTTGTCTAATAAAGTTGCCGCACTGTGAATTAAATTCATTCTTCTTCTAACAAGTAATTTGTCTTCCTAAATTTCCTCCTCTGTAATTCCATAAATAGAAGGATTTCTCAACATCCTAATATAAAGATAAGTATAACCTAGCCAATTTGCAGCCTCTTTCACATTTGTCACCGAACCAAGAACGATTTCTGCATTTAATTAGTCGGGCAAATTAGAAATAAATTAAGATTCAATTGGCAATTATTAATTCAATAAAGAAAGGTAAAATCTCATTTCATTATAAGCAGTCAAAATAATACCTTCTCCTTTAGTATCATATCCCGGTCTTCCTCCTCTTCCCATCATTTGTAAAACATCTTATGGAGATAATTCGGTCCATTTTCCCTCCTCGGGAGAATAAACTTAAGTTCCTTTAATGATAATTGTGTGCGCAGGTAACTTTATTAAAATTATAAAATAATTATTATAATATAAAATTAAATATTATAAATTTAATCGATTTATTTAATATTTTCAAGTTATTGAAATTAATTAATTAATTTTTATTTTATTTTTACATTGACTCCCCAAGCCAAAGTGGCTGTAGAAACTAAAACTTGAATAGTTTTTCCAGCAAATAAATCTTCTACAGTCTACCTGTCGTCTCTTTCAAGTCCAGCATGATGAATGGCGAAACCGTTGGGCAAAAGTTCTTTCAAATCTTCATTTTTAATTTCCTCACTAACTTTGGTCAAAATTTTTTTTTTATCCGAATCTTCTTTCACAAATTTGTGCAGTTCATCTTTACCATAAGCAGTTTCCAGCAAATATTTCGCAGTTTTTACAGTGTCTTTTCTAGAATGCACAAAAATAATCATCTAATATTTTGAAGCTCTTTCTATCACTTTGTTGTACAAAATTTCGTTCATTAATATCAGTCTTCTAACTGCTTTTTTCTCAGTTACTCCTATATATTATTGTTCTAAAGGACAAGGTCTGTAAGTAGAGTCGAAATAAAAAAGTCCAGATTTTTTTACCCTTATAAAAGAAGCTACGTCAATATAATTAGGCAAAGTAGCAGAAAGACCCACTATTCTTATTTACTATTATGTAGATTCTATTTATCTTATAGTTCTTGCCACCAAAGACTTTTTTTAAAAAAAAAAATAATTAAAAAAATTTAAAATTCAAAAAAGATAATCATAAAAATTAAAAATTTATAATAATAATCGTAAAAATTAAAAATTTATAAAAATAATCATAAAAATTAATAATAATATAATATTATTTATCAAATTTTATATATTAAATTTATTAATAATTATAATTTTGTTTTTTTTTACTTCTAAAACTGGTCCTCTTTAATCGTGAAGCAAATGAATTTCATCAATAATAATTAATTTAACGAATTCTGTAAAAGTTTTATCTCCTGCTTTTCTGGTTACGATATCCCATTTTTCAGGAGTGGAAATAATTACTTAGGTATCCTCAATTTATTTTTTACTTAATTACATATCTCCTGTCAATTCTCTGACATTTATTCCGTAACTTTTAAGTCTTTTTTAAAAATTACCAACTTGTTCAGCGACCAAAGCTTTCATAGGGGAAATATACACAATTTTAAATTTATTTAACTAAATTTTTCCTCTATCTGTTCTCCATTTTCCTTTAAGTTAAAAATAATTTAGTTAATTTTTTTGTTTAGTTATTTAGAAAAATTTAAATTTAAACTATTTTCCATTTGTATATTAATAAATTTATATGTCTCGCTTTTTAGAATATATTAAAAGTTTAAATTATTTTCCATTCTTATTTTATTTTTTTAATAAACCTAGCTTTTTGAAAAATAATTTTTTTTTTTCTTTTTAAAAAAATTTAAATTAATTTCCATTTTTATTTTTATTAAATATATCTCATAATATAATTTTTTTTTTTTTTTTACCAATTTCGTGTAACATTGTCATCAAAGCGACATTTGTTTTACCAGCTCCAGTAGGAGCACAAATTAACATATTTTCAGAAGATAACAAAGCGGTTTTATAAACAGTACTTTAAATAGGGTTCAATTTTTCAACTCCTCCGAAAGCCTAATGAGTCCATTAAGGTAACTCGCTAATTTTAACTTGTTCAATTTAATCAGGCTTTTATTTTACTGCAGGTACGTAAATTTCTTCATATCTATATTATAAATATTATTTAAAATATAAATATTAATAAAAATTTAAATAATTTTTATTATATTTTATTTTATTTTAATTTATTAAAAATTTATTGTTTAATTTAAATTTTAATTTTAATTTACCCTTTGCAAGAATTTTTGAATGTTTCGGGAGGTAAAACACATTTGGTGTTACTCATTAAATGACTTCCTTGATGGAATTATAAATCACTTAATTCCAAATATTTTTTAGACAATTTGTTAAATTCATCATCTTAAACGTCTTAAGTCATTAATAATTTATTTAATTTTTCCTAATCTTCTTCTTATTTTTGCTATTTCAATCCCATAACTTCTCTCTTCATTTCTCTTTCTTTTTATTAATTATTTCCAGTTTTATTTTATTATTGTCCCTAATTTCCCTCTATTTAATCCAAAACTTTTGCGCCTTCAGGATCAGACCTCATTTTACTTTTTAATTAAAATACTTCTTCTTCGCTTCCGCACTAATTCAACAAAGTTTTATAGTAAATTTTATATCTATTTTTTGTCAATTTCTAAATCAAAGGGAACAAATTATAACTCAGCAAGTTAACCAATTAGCTCTAACAAGTAATATCGTCGGCAGCGTTTAAAATTTCCATGATTTTTGGCTCCAAATTGGCCGCTTCAATTGCGTCGTCCAATTCTTAATTTAACTAAGTTTAAATCCAAAAATTATCTATATCATTTATATCAACGTGATAAACTGCTTCGTCTTCATCTTCTTCAATTTCAATTCCTCTGGCTCCAACTCCTGCTTGCAAATTATCTTCTTCGGATTCATCTTCTTCACTGTCTTCCGACATTTAAGATTACATAGAATCATCTTCTTCCTTAAAAAAAATAAAAAAAATAAATAAATTAAAAAAATTAATAAAAAACAAAAAAAAATAATATAATTATTTTTTATTATCAAATTATATTTAAAAAAAGTCCCAACTTATATATTAAAAATGTATTTTTATAATATCTATCCCTCACATTTTCAATAAAAATATTTATATAACTATGTAATAGTTATTTTTTATTAAATTTTAAAATTATAATTTTTTATTTATGATTATAATGATTATTTTTTATCATAATTTTGAATTTTTATTAAATTTTATAATTATAATGATGTTTTATTAAATTTTATAATTATAATTTGTTAATTTATTTACCTCTTCATTATCGGAAAGTGCTAAATTTCCATACATTTCCATTTCTCCTTAATCGTCGTTTTATTTGGTGTCCAAGTCAACTCCATAATCAGTAATTTGTCTAGACAAAGAATATAATTTATCGAATTAACTTTAGTCCAATTTTGGCATCAAAGTCTGACATTCCAAAAATTTTTCTTTATCGCTTTTATTATCAATTTACAAAATAGCCAACAACTAAATTTATAAAAAAAAAATTTTAAAATAATAGTTATTATACGTACTTTTTATTTTTATTTTAACAAAATTATAAATATAAAATATAGGTATACAAATTAACCTAGACAACTTTTTTTTTGTTTTTTTGTTTTTTTGATTTTTTTAGTTAATTAATAAAATTAATAAATATCCAAATACAAAAGAAACTAGCTTTTTTATCATAAATTCATATTAAAAATCACTAATTTTTTTATTTTTTTTATAATTACCTCGTCAGTTAACCCTTTCAAAACCTCAGAAGTTTCGTCTTATTATTTAGCCACTTATGTTATAATTTACTGATAAATTTATTTATTGCCCATAGTGGAAGGCTTATACAAAATATTCCTATCAATTTCGACATTCAAAATATTATCGCCCTTTCTAATTTTCAATTTTTTCTATTTTTTGCCGTCAGTAATATTAGTGGCCCCTCTTTTTTCTTTTTTTTCCTGCTTTTTTTTCTTTTTTTCTTCCTATTTTTTTAAATCTGCTTTGGGTTTCGACTTAATTACTCGGTCTCCCATCGATTTTGGGTCGAAATTACCTTAATCTGCTAATGAATAAATATCAGTGCTTACATCCTCTCTAACTCTTCCTTCTCTTTGAGTTACCAAACTAGCTGCGTAATCGAATTGCCCTTAAACTTGGGCGATATCGGTTCCTTTTTAAAATGCTATGTTTCCTTGTATATTTTATTGCATTTTGTTGTTTAATTTTTCAAAATTTTTATAAAAAAAAAAAAAATAAGATTTTTATGTGTTTGAAATAATAATTTTTTGTTTTTTTATTTTTTTTACTATAAATTTTATGTATATGTGATATAATTTCATAAATTATTTAATTATTTTTTATAGTATAATATAATGTTAAGTAAATTAATAAATTAAAAATAAATAATTAATTACAGCTGCTATTTGATTTTTTTTTCATTCAGATTTATTATAAATACAATATTTATTTATTGAACATAGACAAATTATTTAAATTTTTCATTTCCGCAAAAAAAAAATAATAAAAAATTTATTTTATATACCAAATTTAAATTTCTAATGCTATTAATTTATAAAAATAATTTTTTTTAAATTTTATTCAAACGATAATTGAAAAAATATTTCATTTTTGTTTCCAATATATTATCTATATTTTCATTTTTAATAATTATGAATTTAGATTTTTAATTTTAATTATTCTAGTAAAACCAATTTATTTTCATTTAAAAAAAACAAAAAACTTTAAAATTTAAAATAAAAAATAGAAAAAACAACAAAAATGTTGGAAAAATAAAATTAATAAAACATAGAATTACCCCATATAAATTAAAATTCAAACAAAACTAATCAGAATAATAAAAATATTTATCATGAAAATAACAGGCCTATAATAGATCCTTTAGAATAATTTTTAAATTAGAAGCCTGAATTAATATATATTTTACTAAATCAATAAAAAATTCATATAAATGATAAATATCAATAAGGAAATTTACTGATTCATTACTGTGCAAAGCTAAATTATATTCATACAATAACCTACCTTACCAATAAATATTATGAAGATATTGACCTTGATATTAAAAACCACTAACTCTAAGTAAAATAACAAAATAACAATCAAAATTATAATTATAATAATTTTAAATTTATTTAATTTTTTATCTTTATTTATTAAAAAAATAATAGTAATTAAATAATATATTAAAAAAATTAATATATATAATTTGTATTTTAAAGACTGCATTGGAACTTGCAATATAATTTAATAATTTAGAAATATGTAAAATTCTTTTGGATAAAGGTGCTAATTATAAATTGAAAAATAAGCTTGGCCAAAATTTTATTTTACAGGCAGTTGAAAATTAAAATTTACCTATTTTTTTTTTGTTTTTAAATTATAACATAGATATAAATGAAAGAGATAAATAAGGAAATGGTAAATATATAAAATAAAAAAAAATAAATACTATTCATTTGATTTGTATGCATTCACTTTACTTATTAATATAATAGGGATTCAACATATAGCAGCTAAAAACGATAATAATAGCTTAATAAAATTTTGTAAAAAAATTAAAATAGATTTGTAATAAAAAAATAAGCAAAATTAAGATCCATTACAAATAGCTATAAATAATTATAGTTATAAAACGATAAAATTTTTAGCAAATGAATTTCCAGATAGTGTAAATTAGTATTTTAACTAGACAAACTCGCCTTCAATTAAATTAATTTTAAAAAATGTGGAATTTTGGAAAAAAAATGATAAAAAAATTGAATTTTTACAGAAAAATAGAAAAAAAATTATCTTATATGTTTACGCAATTTTTGCTATAATTCTTCTCTCATATTTTATCATTTACAATTAAAAACTACTATTTTCGTTGTCATTTATATTAATGCTATATTATTATTAGTAAATAAAATTAATAATTTAAATATTTCTTATAAATTTATTTTTATAAAAAACTTAATAAAAGCTACTTAAATTGGTTTTTTAAATATGTTCCAAATGTGACTGATAAAAATAAAAAAAAATATTTTAATGAAGACTAAAATTGTTCAATTTAAAAAAAAATAGTGCCTCCTTACATGAAAAATATAGATGTAAACGATTTTGACTACATAGACTTCGATCCTTTAGATAAGATCATTTATAAAAAAAATTAAGATTTAGAAGATTTTTAAGATACAAACTAAAATGAGGAAAATTTAGATTAAAAAAAATAAATATATGATGGTTATAATGAAGAATAAAATTAAAATGAAATAATAAATTACCAAAATAAAGATGAATTAGTTCAAGAAAATGAAGATTAACAAGTAAAAATAATTTTAATTAAATTATATTTAATTACCATATAATATAAACATATAAATGTTTTAATAATAGAAAATTTCACTTTTTGATAATGAAAATATAGCGAAAACATTTATTCATGAAATCTTAATTTTATTTGAAGATTAAAAATTCCAAAAGTAATTATAATATTTTTAAGTTTTTCCTATAATATTTTTAAATAAATAATTTCAAAAATATATCATAAATTATGATATTTAAAAAACATCATATTAAATTTTTTCATAGTTTATTAGAAATAGATTTTGATAGATTTTGTTATACCTGTTTAAAATACTAAACTGAAAAAGTGTACCATTGTGATATTTGTTAATAATGTGTTAATGGATATTAAAAACACTCTTAATTATTTGGAATTTGTATTAACTAGCATAATATTTATTTTTACACAAAAATAATCTAACTTTAGTTTATTCTAATTTCTATTTATTTCATATTCCTTATTATAATTGAAAAATAATAATTAACCAGCTACAGATTATTGATGCTTTTTGAAACTCTTTACAATATATTTATAATAAAAAAATGTTATATTTTGATTCCGGTATTACTAATTTTGTTAATTCTTCACTTTTACAGTTTTATTTTCATTGTAATAGATATGTATGGTATGGTCAACAATTTGACGTATTATGAAATTTTCAACAGCCATAAATTTAGATATCTTCATTAGATTGTTACAGATTAAAATGGAAATTAAGTTATGCTATTGAAAAAAAGAAATAATTAAATTATAAAAAACTTTAAAAACTATTAATAATAAATTTAATTATACACTATGATTAAAATGCCAGATAAAAAATAAAAATGATTTTTTTATAACATATATGTAAATTTAATTTGATATATTATTGAATTATAAATAGATATAAAAATAAATTTAAGTTAAATATATTATTGATTTTAATTTTTATTATTAGAATCATTAGTAATATAAAATTAAAATAAAATGTTATAAAATATATAAACATATAAATATTTTATATACAATAAATTAATCAAATGTAGAAAAAGCATTAAAAATTAATTATTCCTTTCTAACCTCGTCATAATTTTAATAAAAATAAAAATTATAATTAGTCTATTAATTTTTTTATAAAAAAGTAAAAATAATAATTTAGAAATTTAAATCAAAATATTTTGCATAGGTTGTTCTAATATTTTAAATATTTTTTATTAATAAAAGTTTATTAGAATAAATTCAATATTTTATTATTTTATTAAAGTTCCTTAGAATTTTTAAACATTAACCAGAATTCATAAAATATTAAAAATAGTTAAATTTTTCTAGTAAATGTTTAAATAAATACAATTTCCCATTAATTACCTATTAAATTTATTAAACTTTGTATTATACTTACTTAAAGTATAATTAAAAAAAAAAAATAAACAAAAAAAAAAAAAACACATTTGAAAATTTTAAAATATTTTATAAATAATGGGAGGAATTTGCTCTAAAGAAAACGAAGTAAACTATTAACAATAATAATAATTATCAAATAAAAATTCGATAGAATGGAAGAAAATAGAATATTATTTTGGATAAATTTATGGTAAATATTTGAGTGATCAAGCTTAAAATTGGATAAATTAAAATTTTGATGACGGATTCAGTAGTAAAGTTTATTTACTTAATAATTAAATCCTAAGTTCAGATAAAACATCTTTAATGAATTCTTTAAAAAAAGCATATGATAAAAATTTTATTGTAAAGTCTCTAAATTTAATAGATAAAATTGGCTCTACTGTAAATTTTTAATGGTCTGTTGAAATTCCGTCACCATCCAAACCTGACCAAAGAATCACTATATACTATAAAACTAAATCAGTTTTTTTACTTGAAAAATGGATTTCATCAGAACATACTTAATACAGACCTTAATAATAATATCAATAATAAAATTAACCAATTTTTCAAGCAAAAAAAAAATCTTACTGGGAAAAAGCTTTTGATAGAATGGAAACTAATATGGAAATTACTAATAATATTATGCAATATAATTATGGTGGTGGCTATTCTTCAACTACTTCAACTAGCGAATCTAACTAAAGATTTTATAATAATTTAAATAAATAAAAAAATGAGTGGAATAATCATGTAAGACAGAATGGAGGAAATAATTACTGGCATTGAAAAAAAAAAATATATATATATAAAATTTTTATATCTTTAAAATAATTTATAAATATTTGTATTTTATAAATGTTTTAAGGTAAATTTATCTTTTTATTAATTTAAAGATTAATTTTAATTAAATGCTAAAGATCCATATATAAAAATAAATTAAGATTAATTCTATCGATATTAATTATTTTTATAAATATTAAATATTCTAAATTTAAGTATTTTTTTTAAGTATAATAAAAATTGTGAAAGTTTTATATCTTTGTATGTAAATAGTAAAAATTTGAATTGAATCGTAAAAAACAAATAATTTTTAAAATCTGATAAGATTTAGTTAATAGTGACTAACATTAAATAATTAAACTTAAAACTATTCTTATAAATTTAAACTAAAAAATAAATTCTATTTTAATATATAATTATATATAAATTATCTATATTAATAATTAAACAATTTAATTATTAATATATTTAAAATATTAGATTATAAATAAAATATTATAAATTTAATACAAAAATATCATTTTGTTTGTATTATATTTATATAGTATTTAAATTCATCCAATTTAAGATATTTTAGAATTTTTTATACATTACATTAAATCTTATTCAACATGCGTATATCTAAAAGATTATTTTGGTTATTTTATTTTTTATAAAAACTTGTCTAAATTAGGTGCACCGATATTAAGAATCATTATAAAACTTATAAGCTAAATGAAAAATGCCACCATTATTAGTTAAAAATTATCTAAGTAAATTTAGCATAAAAACATAAATGAAGTACCCAAGGATAACATGCATCTAACTAAACTATAAATTTCTATAATATCTGGGTAGTCTCTATAGAAAAAATTTATAATCTTTATTTTTAAAATCGTTATAATTTAAAAATTATTATTATAAATCTTTATTATTTACTTGGCTGATAGAGATTATTATATTGAGCAATTAAAACAGTAGTGAAAACCCATAATTCTTATTAAAAAATATATAAATTATTTATTAATAATAGATGTTTTGTTTTAAAATTAATTTTACGAGGCGACTATAACACAAAGTAAATAACTAGCTGAAAAATACAAATGTAAGCTTAATAATAGCGCAACAGTTCCTAAAATATTCCCCCCTTTAATTAAACTATAAATTTAAAACTTATCTGTAAATTACTTAGTCATTCTTCCTAAAGAATAATAAATAATTTTATATAATATTAAAAAATTAACTTATTTTTATATTAATTCATCATATAATTTAAAATTTAATATAAATTTTTTAATTACCTGCTACATACGAAGTAACACCCAGCATAACAAAGCAAAAACTAATTAATTAATTTAGATAATTATTATTATAGTCTAAAACAGGGTCAAATCCTTCCCCTAAAAGCCAACTTTCATAAGAAACTTTAACTTATTTTCCAATAAACCCAATAACAAACCCATAAAAGCACCCAACAGAAAAAGTATTAGCCATAAACTTTTTACACTATTTATCTTAAAATAAATAATACATTTAAGCTAACTATTAAAATAAAGAAATATCATCTTATTGTAAATCTACTGCAGATGGTTTATCACTTTGTTCACCTGGTAAAGGTAAACAAAAATAAAATATATAAGAAGAAGCTAATCCAATTGCCATCAAAATTATGAAAAAAAATTATGTGCTGTATGAAAGTAAAAAATAAGACATTCCATTTCCAACTATGTTAAAACATTAATATATCGCCCAAAATGTAGGTATCAGTTCATCTTTATATTCCATTTTTTCTTTAATAACCTAAAACATGTAATCGCCTTGACAAACCCCTTTTTTATATATATTTTATTAATAAATTATTTTAAATAATTAAAACATCAATTTTAAGCAAAAATCGTTTTATTTTAAATTAATAAATTATATGTATAATTTTTTTATGTATACATAAAGCTCCTGCAGCCATTCCACAAATAGACGCTACTAAACATCCTAATACATAAATCTATATAAAAAAATTATTAATAATTTATTTTTTGAAGAATATCTTTTAATATTTTATTAATATGACACTATCACAAATAATTAGAAAATAAATAAATAATAAATTTATAATTATTATTTTATAAATGTAAGTCATTATAATTAATTATTTTCATTATTTACCACAATTTTCAAGTGAATAGAAATATCTGAAAGATCACAAAAATTCAAAACCAGTCCAAAAAGAACAAAAGTATTTAATCCTAAAGAAGAATATAAAAATGTAATTTTATGTTCTTTTCCCTTTACCAATCTTGAAGATAACAATGAAGATAAAGTAAAAAAGAGATACAGAGTAAAAAGCATAGTCTAAAAATTAAAATTAAAATAAAATTACATAAAATAAATTATTATATTTTATAATTAATAAAAATATAATACATATAAAATAAACACAGTAAAAATAAAATTTATATTAATATTTTAAAGCAATAAATTTTTTTTTTTGTAATTATGAATAATATAATTAAATCTCATAAAAATATGGGTTTTCTATAAGTTAATATATAGATTTTTAGCCCACCATTTTTTTTTCATAATTAATTAATATAAAAAAATATAGATTAATAACTTATAAAAAATTACATAGAAATTTAATATAAACCAATTTAGGTGTAAAATTATTTTTGTTGAAAATTATATTTTGTAGACTTTTTTTAATTATTTTTAATAGTTAAAAATAAATGTTATTCCAACAGCTTAATTTTTTACTGAATATATGCATAATTATTTATTAATATTTTATTATAAAAATGTAAACAAAAATAATTTTATATATTTTTACACTTCCTAGTGAAGCTAAATTCATTTACTTAAATAAACTTGAAACCATATTTTAAGCAGTTCCGAATGCAGCTAGTAGTAATAAGAATGCTATACTCAATATTAAAACCTTTCTTTTTAATTTTTTCTCCAATTCAAAATCAGAAAATTCACTTTGCGCATAAGATGTCTTCAGCAATTATTATTTCATTTTTCTTAACTATCTACTAATTTTTTTTTATTTTTTTTTTATATTTTTTACTACAAATAATAATTAAATTTATTTTATGATATATTATAAATGCTTATCAATTTTAATAATAATAAATATATTAGGAGAATTAAAAAATTTTTGTCCAATATTTTTTAAATTATAAGAATCACTAGAAAACTATAAATATAAAAAGTAAAAAATAGTTAAATTAATGCAAAATTTTGTGATGTACTGATCTTTACCCATTTTAAAATAAATGTTTTTAAAGTAATAAAATAAAAGATTTATTAAGTTACCATTTCTATTACAAAAAATATTTTACATGTAAACAAAATTATATAATAATTTAGCATAGGTGTAAATATAATAATTTTAGTTCATTCATTTTATAAAAAAATAGTTAAATTTAAAATGTATTTTGTAGACCAAAAATACAAAATTAATTATAATATAAGGATAATTATAAAATAAAAATTATTAATAATTCAATAATATTAATTTTAAAAGATTTTATTAGATTATTTTGATTACTATGATAATAAATTTATTATAAAAATAAGAAATTTCTAAAAATAAAAAATAAAATGGATAAAATGAATGTAGAAAATTAATTAAATTAATTTTTTAAAAATTATCATCAATTTCAAATATTTTAAAAATCATTTAGCAATTTAACAAATAAAAAAATTAAATATAATTTTATCTTTTCTAATTATATTGACACAATAAAAAGTTTATTTATAGAAAATACTTTACAATTAGAAAATTTAATTTTATTGAAAAATGATAAGTTGAAAAAAAGGATAAGTATTTGCCAGAAACTAGATATCAATTTAAAGTATAACTAATTTTCAAACTATATTTTATTTTTTTTGTATTATACTTTTAAATTTTAATAAAAGATTTGACTAACTACAAACAGAAGAATAGTTTTAATCAATTTAAAAATAATTATAAATTATTTTTATTAATCTTAATTAACTTAAAATAACTTTTCCGTAAATATATTTATTCCATAAAACACAATAAATTATAAATAGAAAAAATATTTTTTATTTTATTAGCTAAAATTATTCTATATTAAACGAAGCGCGATTATTATAAATAATAAATTAAGATTTTTCTAAAAATC
This sequence comes from Pseudocohnilembus persalinus, assembly GCA_001447515.1. Lineage (NCBI taxonomy): Eukaryota > Ciliophora > Oligohymenophorea > Philasterida > Pseudocohnilembidae > Pseudocohnilembus > Pseudocohnilembus persalinus. Next base: position 51,571 of record LDAU01000223.1, on the reverse strand, counting down.
TTAAAATCTTATCTTTGGAAATGTAGTAATTTAAAAAATTATATATATTTCTTATTCACATCTTTTTTCAAATATATAATATTTTTATATACCGACAAAGACAAAATCATTTAACAAACTACGAAGCAGAATAAATATTTTTGCCAATTTCTACTTTAAAAAATCTTAAAATATTAAGCATAAATTTAGCGTAAATAAAATTTAAATATGACATATAAAGTAAAATTTAAAAGATAAAAATATTATTCATTTCATTTTAGAAATTCAAGACTCAAAAAGAATATAAATATTATCTTAAATTGTATCTAAAATCTTAAGCTTCTAAATATCCTAAAGTTGAATTTATAGTACCTTTAATTATTTTTAAAAAATTTATAAAAAATTTTGTTTCTGTTTTAGTATTATACTTGTTTTAAAATTTAGGTATACATTTCTTGATCTTTAAGGATTTTAAAATCTAATTTAATGTTTGAATAACCTATAACAATTAAGGCATCTATCATTGAATTTATTGTTCTAAAATAATTTTATAATTTAACTAAATTATAATATTTATTTTTAATTATTTTTAGCAATAATGAGGTTCCAAATGAATTTATTCAGAATTTAGCTGAGTATATAAAATGTTGTCAACAACTTTCATATTTATTTTTGGATATTTCGTAAATAATTATATATTTTAATTATCTAAAACTTAAAACACTTAAACCAAAATTTCATTGTATTTTAAAGACTATGTAAACTTTAAGATAAGTGTTTGGTATATTTACAAGACTGTATTTAAAATAATTAATCATTGGAAATATATTATCTAGATTTAAGGTAAAATTAGTATTTAAAAATTTTTAATTAATGCATATTAAGGCTTATATGTAAATTATTTCAAAAGTATAATTTAAATTAAAATAGGCTAATAAAATAAATTGAAATTCATTATTTATTATTGAAAATTATAAAATAAATAATATTTTTAAAAACAGATATAACTAATTTCAATAAGTTAGTGTTAACAATTTCTTAAATTTTTTATATGATTTGTGCTCAAATAAATAAAAATAAATAACTATCTTAATTGAATTAGATTTAATTAATAATTACAATAAAATTCTATAGCTATAACCGCTCTAATAGCTTAAAATCTAAAATGAATGAACCACTATATAGGATAAACTTATTAATAATATTTAAATTATATATAATAAAATTTATCATTAATATTTAATTTATTTTCAAAAATAATTAATTTTCATCATATATGCAAGATAAGACAAAATTCAATTATTTCACTAATTTATATAAAATAAAATTTCTACTAATAATTTTCAACAAAAAAATTTGAAAATCTACATTTTATTTATAAATTATTCTTTTTAAAAATAAAAAATAACAATAACCCCTTATTATTATCATTTCATTAGAAATCAAAATTAGTCATTGTAAATAAAAAGTAAGTAACTAAAATAAATCAAAATAAAACACAAATAAAAAGAATATTAAAAAATTAGAAATTCAAAACAATAAATTTTAATATAATAAAGCAGATGGAAAGTATGTAACATCATAACCCAGAAACCCAATCCATGCACATGGGACATATGTATATGGTGCTTTGGTTCGATTGTGACTGCAAATTTATATTTTAAGAGTAAATAAATTAATAAACAATCAAAAAATTTATACATATATATATTTAATTAAATAAAAATCAATAATAAATGTTTAACTTTCATAAGTGATAACATAAAAATTAATGTATTAATCAAACATTTTTTAAGTATAAATATTAAAAATTTATTAATGACTATTTTTTTTTTTAGACTTAAAACTAATAATCAATGTGGATGGTTCGTTTTAGGTTGCATTCTTACATTTATTTATTGTTTTTTACATATAGCCTTATAAAATGGAAAATCTTATATTGTTAAAAATTATAAAGCTAAAAATTCTAACCCTGCTGCAATTAGTACCATTTCTGATGAGTAATTTTAATTTTAAAATTTTTTTATTTATATATTAAAAAAATATTAATTTTTGAATTATAGTAGTGACGAATCATATCCCATGGGTGTAAAAATTTAATTAACTATATGGTACTTTTTCTTTGCATTATCTAATGTTATAATTATGGTAACACATTTTTTTTCCAATTATAATTTAAATTCACTATTAAAAATTTATTTAACATTCTTTTAATTTATATCACACATTTAATTAACTCCATTTTTTGATTGATAGTTATTAATGATGACAATGAATGGATACGTGGAAATTGTTATGGCATTGGGTTTGACCTGTGGGTACATTGTATTTAATGTTATAATAAATAAAGAATTAAAATAAAGCGTAAAAACTTGCAGCTGAAATAAAAAATGTTATAAAATATGAATATTTATTGAGATATAACATGCTATATTTATAAATTTTAATTGTAAAAAAGTAAACTTTATTAAATAGTATATGTATATTAAAAAAATTAAAAATATCCTTGTAAAAAATAAATAAAATTAAAAAATACACATTTATTATTTTATCCATTAAAATATTATTAATTATTTAAATCTCTTTAGTAATTTAAATTTTATTTATGGTAATAATTAAGACAAATTGAGCTAAATTTTTATTCCATTTAAATATCAAATACCAATAAAATTAATCTATTCATTAATTTAAAACAAAATATTCATTTTAATAATATTAAAAAATAAATAATTCTTCTTTTTTTGACAGCATAAATTGATTAATATAATAATAAATAAAAAATATAAAATATTGAATTAAAATTATAAATTTTAATAAAAATATAAAATTTAAAATTAAAAAAATATGAAAGCAATGGGACATCATATGTATATGGTAGCTTGGGGAGCCTGTGATTGTTCTTTTATATTTGAAGAGTAATAGAAAAATATAAATATATATATTATTATTTAGAAAATGTTAAAAATTGAATGATTAAAAATAACCTTATATTAATTATTAAAAAATAATATAAATTTAAAAGTAAAGCTTATTAAAATTATATTGTGAATAATATTTGATTATCATAATATAATATACAATCTTAATTTCCTAATTAATAAATATATAGAAACCTATTTATATTTATATATAATTATACTTTCATTTTTATAACAGGTGGCATACCGATTCTAACCAATGTGGATATTTTATATTAGGAGGAATTTTGACATCTATATTTTGCGTTTTTTATATGTTTTTCGCCCAAGGAAAAGATTGGCTTCTATAAAAACATAAGGAACATTCGTAATTATAAATTTAATTTATTGTTCTTATATAAACTAAATATTTTAAATTTGTCTTAATTTGTAAATATAAATTAATTAATAAATTATATAAATAATTAAATATAATATTTAGTAATTATTTATATAAAAATAAAAATAATTTTTAATAGACTCTTTGTTGCTTATAATATATTCTGGTATTTTATATATATGATTTTAAATATCATACTTATGGTAATTAAAAATTTTTATATATTATTTTATATATTTAATTATTATAGTGCATTTTAAAAATAAAAAACTTTAAATAGTTGTTAATGATGACCATGAATTTATATGTGGGAATTTTTATATCTTTAGGTCTTGCAATTGGATATTTCTTATTTAACTCTAAAAAAGCTACAGACTTGGTAGAAAATTGTTGCCATTATTGATTTTATCAAAATAGACATATAATTATTATAGCTTTATTATTAATTAAAAATTTGTAAAATAGATAAATTAATTGTAAATAATTAAATATTAAATATAAATATACTTTAGGATTCATATATATTAATATTATAATTCATTTAATTTATAAGTGATCATATATTAAAAACTATTTTTTTAGCAATAAAAAATATAGTTAGTAAAATCTCATCTTTTTTAAAAAATTAACTAAGTAATAAATATCAAATACTATTCAATTTTAATTAATTTTTATTAATTCAACTCAAAAATTCCAACATTTCTAGTTATATTTCGTTTCTTAAATATAAATGTCTTGGCTGTTTGTCAAAATAACTTTTAATTGCAATATAAGAATAAAAAGCTCTATAAGCTGGATTTTTTTTAATTAAATTTGTTAAATAAATTTCTACTTTAGAGCACAAATATTTACATCTTTTACAAGAATGTTTTTTAGAGACATAGTACAATATTGTCATAAATATATTGATTACTATTGAAAACAAAAACAAACTTAAAAATAAAACAATAGTTTAATACTATCCCCATTCAGGCACAAGGTCCAAAATATAAATCAACAATATTTGCATATATTAGTTAAAAATAAATAAAATATTAACTGTAATTTTAAAACATACAACTATTATTGCTATTATCATATAACTATTGAAAATGTCTAAATTCTAAAAAGAATTGAAAATGTATCTAATCTCATTTATAGGGTTTAAGTTTATTTCTTATTCGTAGTACTAATTTAATTTCTCATTTTAATCTATTTTATATTAATTTTAATTTTACAAAAATTTTTCTTACTTTTCCTTTTATTTATATTTTATATCTTATTCCTTATATTATTACTACGTAAATTATTCTATTTAAGATTATTATTATTAACCATAATATATAATTTAAATATTTTAACATATTTCAAGTTCATCAATATTAAAATACTATGTATCTTTTGAATCAATTTTTATTGATTATTATTCATAATTTTCCTTATACTAATTTTCATAATTATTATAAATTTGTTAGTTTATTTCATTTTTATTGATTTCTGATTCAATTTAATTTAAATCTTGATTACTTCTGAGTTTATTTTTTAATTAATTATTTGAACATTATTGCATATTTTTCTTACTAATAGTTTAGTTATTCCCATCATTTAATAAAAAATTACTACATTAATTTTCATCCTGATGTTGTTATAATAAAAGTGACATTTCAAACCCAAAATCTAACTCAATGAATTTAATATTTTAAATCTTTTATTTTAAAATTTCCTTATTACTAATATTTGTACTCATATTTTAAATATCATTCTATTGTATTAATTAATTTTATTTTATTATTTAATTGAAGAATTGAGAAAATTTTATTTATAAAAACAGTCATAAAACATATTACATCATAATAATTCAATTTTAACAAAATAATATAATAAATTTAATTAAAATAATTAGTTTCTTAAAATTTCGAACCAAATATATTTTTATTATATTATTAATTTATAAATAATTTTACCTCAAATGCATTTTTAATTTATTCTTTTTTATATGTTATATAATCTTTATCCTAAACTTTCTAATTTAATTATCCACTATCTCCCTTAATTTCTGTTATTTTTTCCATTTATTATTATTTTTATTAAACTACTGATATTGAGGCTTCATATGAGAAATACATATAAACACAAAAAATCAAAAAAAACACAGATATTTTAAACCCAACTTTCGATATTTTTTTAACTATTTTTTCATATAATGTATACTTTTATTTCAAAATATTTCTAAATGCATTATTACCAGTATTCCAACCTGTGTACCTTATATCTATTTCATGATATTAATGTACTTTATGTAAAACAAATCTCAATTCTTTCAGTTTATCTTTTATTAATTATTATCCTGATTTGTATTTTTTTACAATCGGCTCGTAATGTTCGTACGAATTATCTATGTCCATTTATTTATTCACTATTTATTTTATTATTTATGTTATAAGGTTGTTTCTTAAAATTGTATTTTCTTTTTTAATTTAAAAAATTTAAATTTTTATATTTTTATTTCCTAAAATTTAAATTTTTGCTATTATAACTTATTTTTAATATTTTGTTTTTTAGTTTTTATTTTATTTTTTTTATCTTTTTTTTTTTTTCTTTTTGTGCTGAAATAAATATAAAAACTACTAAGTATCAATATTAATAAATTATTTTTATTTAAATTTCTTTTACAATTATTTCATTTTGGAATATTAAAAGAATAATAACTTTATCATAATTATATAAAAATTAAATTTTTAACTCATAAATAACAATATCCAAACAAATTTTTATTGAAAATTAAAAAAATTAAAATCATATTTCTTATTGATCAAAATCATTTAAAGATTATTACTACCATGGACTAAATTAAGCATTAAATAAAAATTTCTAATCTTTGTTTTAGCTTAATTTTTTAACACTATTTTATTTTTTACTTTAGCTTGGCCTGTTTTATTATTATTGTTTTATTAACTATTATGAATTTAAGATTATACATTAATTTTACAAGTTATTTTATAAATTATTTATTTTTAACTCTCTTTGCTAATAATTATCAATATTTTAAGAATTTTAACTCTTTTAGGAATAACATAAATTATCTTAAATAATATCTAAATTATTTTAAGGCTTACAAGGTTCTTCATAATCATTATAGAAATTATTATTATGTACGTAATTATTACTTTTTAATTGATTAGTTTATTATTTATCAATTTTCTATTTTAATTAGATTTAAATTTCGCTATTACTTCTTCTAGAATCATATTATTACTTTTATAATTATACATAATTTTTTCCTTTCTGATTATATTTTGATAGTATTTGTCTACTTGGATTTTCAAAATCATATGTTTAATTATCATAATTTTCTATGTAGGGGCTATTTTATCTAGTATAGTAAGGACTTTCTTCATTATTCCAATTATTTTATTTTATATTTTAGGATTATTAACTTTTTTTCTCTAAACTATTTCTTTACTCATTATCTTCTTTAATAAAATCTTAAGCAAATTCTATATCTATTTATTAATTTAAAAAATGTTATAATAAATGAATTTTATTACGTTTTGAAAAATAATTATTTTAATTTAAAAAATCTTATACAAATATTAAATTTAAATCTATTTATTTTTTTAACCTTAAAAATCATCTGAATAATATTCAGTTTAAATATTTTTTGAATTTTCTTGTAAACTTTTGGCTAAATTATCAGCACTTTTAAATAGGCTTTAATTTTAAGATTTTATCTAATTAATCTTCTAACTCTTAAAAGAATGTTGTCTTTATAAAATACTTTTTCTTTTTTATCCCAAAAGATCAGATTTAGTAAAAAAATCATTATTACAAGCTTTAAAAGAATCATCTTAATTTTCTTATCTTTCTTATAATTCACCATAAAAATTATTTATATTTTATTTTGAATTAAGATTTTTTTTATTTTTCATTTACAATTATTTTTATTATTACGCCTAAATAGGCTAGTAATTATTATTTTTTAAAGGTTCATTTTTTTTTCTCCTCTATATAATTATATTAGTAAAATTTTTATTTTAATTCATTTAATTTTTAGGAGAAGCGCTCATCATTCTAACATATAATTAATTTTACTAAATTTAAATTTATTTTTATTTTAAAATGTCAGATTTTTCGATCATAATTTTCTACTTTTGCGACCTTTTTTGTAAATATTTTTAATAAGATGGGCAATTTAATTATTATAAACTTATCTAGCTATTTTATTATATTTAATGCTATAGACTTTTCCTTTATGATAAATTATAATATGAAGAAGTATCCAAAGCATTAAATTATTATGTATTTTAACTAATATTTAAACTTTCCTAAGTTTATAATGTACTATTTTTTTCAATAACACTATTTTTTTTATTTAATGTTTTCATAGAATTAGATTAAAGTTTTTTAGATATAATTTTTTAGATAATATCACTACCATTTTAACTTTTATTTTAACTTAAATTATCTTTTTTTTCTTATAATATCATATAAGGATTACTTTTAAATCGCTACTTCGCAGAAAAGTATTTATCTAAAATTTTAAACATTTAAACTTCACTTTTGTTTACTTATTACTTTTATTTTTATTATATTGGCTCATCATATTCGTATTATTAGTTTAATTTATTTTAATGAAAATTTTATTTATTATTATCTATTTAACTTTAACCATTTTACTTTTTATTTAAATTAACCTAGTTAATGGAATGTTTTTTATATTAATATATTATATTATATTTAATTTAAATTTTTAATTTTTACTGAAAATTAAGCATTTCTTTCTGAATTTAAATTATAACTACTATTTTCTAAGTTTTTATCCCATCTACTTTATATTGAAGAATGACTATATTAAGTCTCCTTATATTTATTATTTAAATTTTAATCTCAAAAATCAGTGTGCAGTCTATAAGAAGACCCATTTTTAACTAAATTTTAATTTTGTGAGTAAAAGTTCTTTTTTAGCATACCAATTTCTTTAAATTATTGTATTTATTTTTCCGTATTGAGTATTAAATTACCATTTTTTAGTCCTTATTATTGCTTGTTTTATTATCTATATAAATATATAAGTATGTCAATACAGAATTATATTTATATTTAATTTTATTTATTTATAAATTCTATAAAAAAATTATTACTCTTAATTGAATTTTTTTCTAATTAAAGCCAATTTACCGGACAGAGGTCTTCTTATTATTTGACTATCTTCGTTTAATTAAAATTTTTGTTATTTTTTGCTTGTTTATGGCCTAATTTGGTAAAAATTTGCTTTCATGTTCTATTAGCCTTTTTATTTTTATTTTATATAATTTTAATTTAATAGCATTAATTGTTTATAATACTATTTTATATATATTTTATTAAAAAAAATAATCATAAAGTAAATAATTATCAATCTATCTACAGGTTTAATATTCTTTTAATTAAAATAATTATTCTACCAAACAATTTTATAGGACATCTTGAATCTTATATAAATTCCAAATTTTCTATAATAAAATTTATATCACACATTGTATAAATTCATATTTAATTATAACCAACTATAATAAATTATTATATAATTATAAAAATTATAAATATATTAACCATGAAATTTAACAAAAAATATTTTTATTATTTAAATTTCAAAGATTATCAAAAAATTAAGATCTCTTTTATTTAGCAACCTCAGCTTATCTTACATTCATTAAAATTTTTTTCTAATTACCCATTACTCTTTTTTTTCCCTTTTTTTATTTTTATTACTCTTACTCCATATCTTCTTCTTCGCTATCATCATCAGAACAATCACTAAATTCTTCACTATCATCCTCTCCACTAAAATCTTCCTATTACTTTTTCTTTTCCAACTAATGTTTAGTCAAAATCCTTTATTTTTTATATTTTTATTTACCATTTTTATTGTTTTTAGACTCTTCTAAATTATCATCTTCTTCCATTGAATCTTCACTTTCATTATTAATTTCCACATCAGAAAGTTCATTTAAATCCATAGTTTTACACCCATTTCTGCTGCTTTTTAAACTTGAAATGTCGTAAAATTTAATAGAATTATCGTGTGAACAAGAAGCCAAAAAGTTTTTACAGTGAGACATAGACAACTTTTAAATTGGGAAAAATTCATCTTCTTCGTGTTGTCCCAAAATATTCACAATATCATTAGGGTAAATACTAACTGCTCTCGCAAATCCGTCTTCGGCTCCAGTCAAAAGTGTATTTTCGTCATATTTTATCTAAATTTATATATTAAAATTTAATACATATACAATATATCTATTTTTAATTTTTACGGTTATTAAATATAAAATATTAATATTTTTTCATAAGAATATTATTTTCTAATTATATATATATATTACCATTGTATCTATTGAATTAGGATGACCCAATACTCTATCTTTAAAATCTCCAAAATAATCCCATTTAAATAATAAAATTGCTCCTTAACTTGTAGAACAAGCTACAAATTATTCATTTTTAAGTAAACAAACTGATAACAAATCCTCTTCCATACAATCAGATAAAGCATATAATTTTTAATCAGAATTATTCGATTTTCTCAAATCATATACTCCTAAAGTACCATCTTATCTAAAATAAATAAAGTAAAAAATTATTTTTTATATAATTTATACACTTTAAATTATTATAAAATCATTTTATAATTAATTTTAATTAATAAAATTTATTTATTTACGATGATGCCAACATATAAAAATTGTTTTCACTAGAAACTATATCTGTAATAGTTTCATCTTACTCTCTAAAATCATATATATTTTTTTTGGGAGTTCTTAAATCCCAAATTTTAATATATCCATCATCATCTCCTGTTGCCAAAATAGTATCATTTAATTGGTATCCAATATTTATGGCATCACTATTAATAAAAAATTATAAATAATTTCAATAAAATACTTTTTATAATCATTATAAAATTATATCTAAAAGATTAATAACAAAATTATTTATATCATTTATTTATAAGGTCTATAATTTTTACTCATGGGCATTTTTATTATGAATTTTAACTTGACCATTGACATCAACAACAGCAAAACTTTTATCTTTTGAAGTAGAAATCAACACTTAATAATATAAAATAATATTAATAAAGTATTTATATATATTTCAACTAATTTACATTAAATATTTTTTTTATTTTTTATTTAATATCTTTACTACATTTCATATTTATATAATATTATTTAATTACTGTTTCCATCATTTGAAAAGAATGCACTTCTACATGATTCTTTATGGTGATCTAATGCTTTTACTTCTTTGACATCATCCGAATTATATGATAATCTATGATAATATTTTTATTAGACTTATTTGAATTTTTTATTGTATTATAACTGAATAACGATAGCAAAATATTTATACAAATTATTATCGAAATTATATATAATAATTATAAATTTTATCCTTTCTAATTTTATTATTTTACATTCTAATATGTCCTGTAATTTCACTTGCTACTAAAAAATCATTTTTAGGATGGAAATTAATATCAAATATGTGATTTTCAGAAAAGTAAAGAGGAGGTTCTAAAACTACGTTTTCCATATTATACAAAATATTTTATAATTTTAGTTTATTTTATTGATACTTGTTTTGTTTTTTTATTTTATTTTATTAAATTGTAAACTATATTAAATTAAATTATTTTTATTTTTTTTTTATGATTAATTTATAAAATTATCAAAAATTATTAGTATTGGAATTAATTAGTTGAAACTCAATATCATTCTATATAAAAATTCTTAATTAAATTAATTAATTTGACCTTGGCCACAAATATTCACATGATCTAAAAATTACTATAACTTAATAAAGAGGTTTTTAATATTTTTTTTCTAAAATCTTTTATTATTTATTAAATTTGGATAGGTATAACAAATTCATTTATATAAATTTTATTAAATTATCAAACATTTATATTAGTTTTTCTATGAATATAACTATTTGTATTCATATTTTATTTTTATTATTTTTTTCTTTAATTATGCTTATTTTTCTTCTTTTTATTTTTATCTTGAAATAAACAACTACAATTTTCTTAAATTTTTTACTTGATTTATTTTTTTAGAGCCCTAGATTATTTATAAATTTTTGTATTATTCTCTAGCAGTCTATAATTCTCATGCATAATGGCATGAAATATAGATACGATACCAAAAAATACAGTTATTAAAGTAATAAATGTAACTAATTTAAAAGATTCGCTTTCTTAAGCATTTTCCATTTTATTTCTAATTTTGTAATCTCCAAAAAAATACATTAAAGAAAATGAAATAAAAGATTTTTAAAAACTAGCAAATTCCTCTACTAAGGGCCCGAAAATATACTAATAAACAGAGGAATAACCTAAAATTACTATAAATAAAAACACCAAAATCATTAATAAAGCTTTGTAAGCATTTTTTAATATACTCGACATTAATAAGACTCTATCTATTAATTAAAAATTCTAAACCAATTAAGTGGCCATAATAACAAATAAAAATGCTTTAAATTTTAGTGATTTTTCTTATTTTTTCCCATAACTTAATAAATCTATATATTTATCAGTTTATTTTATTTCATCAATAGATTCACTTGGTTTCTTAATAAATTTATAAAAATTAACGAATATATAACTATTATAAGAATATATGTGTATGACATAAATATAAATAAATAATTTAATTATTACCTAATACATAGAAAATATTTCAAATGCTACATAAATAGCAAAAATATTAAAAAACAAATTAAAAGTTATAAATTATTGTATATTATCTCTATACCTGAAAGGTTTCTATTTTTAATTTTTAATTTTATATTAATAATTTGATTGGCTTCTAGATCTTTAACTTGAAGATTAACTTTATAATGTAAGCTACTATAATTGTTCTGATTGTATTTATAATTATATTCCTTGATTCTCTTCTATCACATAATCTTGTTATTAATTTTCTTTTAAAATTCTTGCATTACTTTATCTTTTTTTCTTCCTTAAATCTTTAATGGTTTGAATGAGCTCTGTCAAAATCTAATTCGAAAAAAAAATAGCTTAAATATAGATAAAAAAAATACTAAATTTACAGATAAGAGACTGGAAAATATAATCAATATAAAATTAACAATGTCTAACTAAAACAATGCTTTAAATTCAGAATTTGAGCTATCATAAATTCGCAACAAATAAAATTAAAAATCATCTATAACCATACCATTTTTAGTTATTTACAATATTAATTCTAGCAACTAAAATTAATTTCTATTTATATCATATAAATTTATAGCGACAACTATTAAACTAGTCTAATAATTAATCCAGTCTTAATCAACTAAAACATCTATCTTTTCTTGCAATTATTCTTTAGTTTAATAAGGATTAATATCAAACACATAACCTGACCCATCGAAATCACTATTTACATAAGAATCAACCCTATGAATTTTTGTATATTCCTAATTATGAAAAAATAAATAATAGATTCTAAAATTATAACTTAAATTTAAATTAATTATTAATTATTAACCTTATCTCTATAAATATTAAAATCGTATTCATCATCATACTTTTTAAATTTAGTTTCATCTGTGTATTTTATATAAGAGCATTTAAATTCTTAATCCTAATCACCTATATCAATTAAACACTCGTTTTCTTTAACTCTAGACTATAAAACCCTAATTTTTCCTATATATTATCTATCATAATATCTTAGGTATTGAGATTCACCATCTTCACTAATTTCGATTTAATACAAATCAGCCAAAATTTAAGAATAAATTTAATCTTAATATAATTAGTCATTAAAGTTAAACTCATCACTAAATTTAACTTTTATTTCTGTCAAAAACTAAAAATTTCTTTGTCTAAATAATGTTATCAAAATTATAAGGACATTTGAAAAATTAATAATCAGTTTAAATAAAATCTTTAAAAAACTTAATTTTTTTTATCTTCCTAGGTTTTCCTAACTTCCTCTATCTATACAAAAATATATATATTTAAAATTTATATTTATATATTGTTATTTATTAAAATTGATTACTTTTTTAATATTTAACCAATCCTGGCATAAATTTAACAATTTTTTAAAATAAATTGTGTAAATTTCTCATTTACTAAACCTCAGGATCAATTCTCTAATTATTAATCTAATTTTCACCAGCAATTTTTATGGCCTAAGCCTATCTGTCCAAAATTTGTTCCTTTTATTTAATACACATTTTAATTATTTAATTTATATTTAAGATAATAAATTTAAATATATTTAATTAAATATATTCATCATTAATTTTATATATAAGGTAATTTTTTAAAATATAATTATGTACTTATCTAGTATTTTTAGCCATTAGTGCCAAAGAAGCATACTATTATTAATCTTTATTAAGAATAAAAAACTATTCTACAGTTTAATCCAAAACCAAGTCTAAACAGACCATATTAACATCATATAACTAAAATTTTAAGTTTTTTTATTTTTTTAACTATTTGACTTCATTTATTTCATCTTTCCAAATCTCGTTTGCTTCCTCTTAAATTTACTTTAAAGTTGTTATTTTTGAAATGCTAAAAGTTTAAACTAAAGGTTTAAATTATTTTTTTTTAAATTCCGCATATCTGCTGTAAGTCGGATTTTGCCCTTTAAAAAAATAAACAGCTACAGAATTTAATTCCAATTTCACTAAATTTTCTTACTATAATTTTCTGTCCAAATAATCTTTTTTTTATTATTTATAATGAAGTTTTAAATAGCGCTCTAAGTCATTTTTAATTTATTATTTTAATTATTTCTGGTTTTTACTTTCATTTTATTATTGAATACTTTACTCCTTTATATATTTTTATTAATATTTTTTAAAATAATTTAAATAAATATAAAAATAAAAACAGATATTTATTTTATATTTAAAATCTAAAAAACAAATTAATAGCAAATATTAACATATATATATATCCATATTAAGAATTAATATATCTGTTACTTATGAAATGTCAAACTATTACTCTTATATTTAATTTTCAAATCCATGAATTTATTAATTTTTAAATTTTATGTTATGGTCTAAATGGTTGATTTAGAATTCTAAATCCTTCAATTATTCGCTGATTTCATCGTTTTCTTTTTGAAGTTAAAATATTTCTTAATCATTTTTCTTATAAATTTAATCTAATTCTTTGATATTATGAATATCATTATACATTTAATTTATACTTATATAACTTCTTTTTTTTTTATACTATTATTTTTTTTATTTAAAATAATTTTTTAGATTATACTAGAATGCCTAGAATTAATATATTACAAAAATATATATTATAAATTTTAAAAAAATTGTAAATACAAATATATAAATATTACTTTTTATTTTTATAATAAATAATTAAAATTTATTTTACCTAAAAAATATTAAAGTTTATATTATATATATTCATATTTTCAAAAAACACTTTTTTTTAATTTATTTATATTTAAAAGTTTAATAAACCAAACAGTTTAATTACAAGCTTATTTCCTTATATTTTTTTAAAAAATTCTTTATATTAATATACAATTAGAAATATTATCCATAAATAAATTGTTTACTTTATAAATAAAAAAATATTTATAAGACTAATATTTTATTTTTAAAATTTTTTAAAAAATGACAAAAAAAATTACAAATTCAATTATTTTATATACTTTTAAGAATTTATAAGAAATTTAAATTGAAAAATAACTTTATTGAATAAAATATTTAAAAAAAAAAACAAATCAAAAAATAAATTAAATAAACATAAATCAAAACTATAAATATCTATGTAATAAAATTCAGAAAAATAGGAAAAATTGCTATTTTGGTTTATTAATCATTCTCATGTTTTCAAGATTTAATTTAAATAAATATTTGTTTGTTATAAAATTTAAAACAATTACGCTTTATAGATGAAAGAAGATATCATTAATGTAAATTAAAACTTTTTATTTAAAAACTCAATTTATAATCTTTTTAATCAAAATAAAAAAATTCATTAATTTCATGAAAAATGTATATTTAAAATGAGGTGATATCATATATTTTATTAATATATATAAATCAACTTTTATCATTAGTAAATTAATAAAAAATTTTGAAAAAAGATAATTAAAAACAAAGATATGATAAAATGCTAAAAAATTAAGGATTAATTTGATAATTCTGAGAATCCATAAATTTAAGAATTATAATATTAAGAACGAAATTGTACCTTTATTTTTACAGTATATAATTTAAAAAACTCAATAAACTAAAATCAAGTAAAGAATTGTGTTTCAGAATAGACATATAGAAGAAATTTTCTAGTTATACCAAAATAAGGGCAAACAGCTACAATTTATGATTTTAAAAATTATATTTGTACTAAACCTGCAAAATTTTAAGGTAAAAACATAATTATTAGAACCTAAATTATATATTTATTTTATCTTTTTTAAATAGAAAGTGTATATAATTCTGACGATAGTTTTTTGAATAGGTATAAAATATTTATCTAACTGAATTTTCTTCGAAATTATTTATAAACTTTATAAAATTAATAAATAGCTAAGTAGTTAAAAATTTAAACAATAGTACAAGCCAAATTTTAGACTATGATGATGATGAATATTAATAAAATAAATCAATTGAATATGATCATAACTTGAGTTAACAAGAAAGTGAAAATTATTTATAAAATGAATAGAATTAAAATAAAAGTTAATAAAATACATAAATATACTAAAATTAAAACGAATAGTTTAATGGATTGAAATTAATAAAAGATGAAAATGAAGATAAATAAAAAAATTGGTTTTCAAGAATAAAAATTGAAGGTAATCTATATTAATTTTACAAAAAAAGTAATAAATATTTAATTTTTCTAGAAAAGAATATTCCTCAGATTGATTAATCTAAATACAATAAAAAGAAATGTTATAGTAATTTAAATTTACCTGTAATAATAGTATTTATTTATTTAATTTTAAATTGTAGATATTATTAGAAGATAAATAGATTCAAATGAATCGTGTAGTAGTGAAAGTGAAATTTTTATAGACAATTTATAAAAAATTTAAAAAACCTAAAATTTTGGATCCAAATATACAAATTTAACTATATAATCAGAAAAATAAAATAATAATTCTTTAGATTTGGAAAATTAGTTGAAAAACTTTTATAGTAATGTGACAAATC
This sequence comes from Pseudocohnilembus persalinus, assembly GCA_001447515.1. Taxonomy (NCBI): domain Eukaryota; phylum Ciliophora; class Oligohymenophorea; order Philasterida; family Pseudocohnilembidae; genus Pseudocohnilembus; species Pseudocohnilembus persalinus. The sequence goes on along the minus strand of LDAU01000223.1, from coordinate 35,110 downwards.
TACAATAATAAATAAAAAATGTACCTATATATAAAAATAATAGATAAGAATAATAAGATAAATATAATAACTAAATAAAAAATATTGACCAATATTTAAAAAATCTGCAAATTGAAAAATAGTTATACATTAAATTTATTTCTATAGTTAAAAATTTATAAGAATAAAATAATAATTTATTAAATAATTTATGAAAATTTGCTTAATTCTTATGTATATATGTATTTTATTATATAATTTAAGTTTAACAGATATTAACTGTTTTAATAAAAAATAGTATATTTATCTTATTTTTTAAAAAAAATTATATTTATAACTATATAAATCTATTTTAAAAAATATATTAATAGTAAATAATATATAGATACAAATAATAATTTATAACTAATAATTTAAATTAGCGCAAATATTGATATTAAATTTTTATATTTTTTAATTTCATTTAATATTTGTGATTTAATTCATTAAATTTTCATATTATAGATTATATATAAATTGGAAAGAGTTTTATAATTGCTTACGTTATATAAAATTTTTAAGAGTTGATAAAGTTTTAAATTTTATATTTTCAATTAAATCATTTCATTTAAATATATCCATATTTATTTCTTTCCTATCCATTGGGCATATTTCTTACTTGCTAGCCCATTCCCTAATACAGTTATCCTTATAATATTATATTTTAAATTAAAATACCCCAATTTTTAAAAATAATTTATCTAAAGAAATTAAAAAATTTAATACAAAAAATTCCTATTTACATGAAACTGATGATTGCATTCTAATTTAATAATTTTATCGTTATCATTATACTCATTTAGGCATATAGCGCAAAAATTCTATACGACTTTAGAGATTTCCTAACTTTAATCGTTTTCATCATTTTGGCCATTATTGAATAAAACTATTTATGATTTATTTTTTATACCTTTATATAAATTTTATTAGAACAATTTTTTTTTTTTTTTTTTAAATAATTAATAATTATATTCATTAAATACATATTGATAGTAATATTTAATAATTTACTTTAAATTAATTGTTCTTATAATTTCTATTTTTCTTAAAATTTTTATTATTCTTATATATCCAATATATTGTTACTTTTGATAAAAGTCATAAATTGATATATTTTATTATTTTTAAAATTTAATTAATTACATTTATATTAAAACCTATAATATTTTTTTGTTTAGTTTATTTATTTATGATTGATGTTCTTCACAAAAATCCATATGATTTTTTATTTCAAAAGATCTATATTTTTCAGTACAAAATTTACATATTACAAACCTGAATTCACAATTATTATTTAAATGATTTTTTAAGTTTTTTACTTTTATCCCACAGTCTGGGCATTTCTTATAAAAAAAACCTATATTTATTTAATATATTCACTACATATTTGCATAATTTAAATATAAATAAAATTAAAATTTTTAATAATTACATAGAAACGACATATTTAATAACGTTTATATATATATTTATTTTTTGTTTATTTTTTATTTATTTAATTAATTATTTTTTTTATTTATCTTTTATATAGTATTATTTAATTTTGCATAATACAATTATTACAAAATTTTAAAAATTAGAAATAATTATTTAGTATTGATATTCAAATCTTATTTATTTTAAATTATATCATTTTTTTATTACGAGTTTATAAAATTGTAAGTAATCAAGTATTTCTATTTTTATTTTTTTTTAACCATAAACACCATTATTTTAATAATATCCACTATAATTTATTTTAAGAGAAAATATATATAAGATTATTTAAATGTTAAATTAATGTATGTATTTTTCATATTTAATATATATAAATGATATTTTAATTTTATTTAAATAACTTTTTCAAAATTAATAATTATAGCATAATTTAATTCAGTTTCTACATATAGGACAGGTTTTACTTTTTTTAATCCAACTATCAATACAATTAATCTTTGAAAATAATAGATTTATAATTATATTATTTAATTAATATTTTAAGATATAATATTTATTATACATGATATTTATGCAAACACCCTAAATGTTTAAGTTTATCACCCACCTCAAAATCGACGATACAAATAGCGCAATAAACTTAATCTTCCTCCTGTCTCTTAACAAAGCTTGAAATAGCGAAATTATCACAATTTGTTACTTTATCATAACTAAAATCTTTATTTTAGTCTTATCTATCTTATTAAAATAAATAATCATTATTCTCATTTTAATAAAAAATTTGCTAATATTATTCTTATTCTATTTATTATTAATATTCATATTAATCATTTTTTTATTACTGTACTTTATATTCTTATTCTGATTATTCTATAGCTTATGCCAATTATAACTATTCTTAATGATATTAGAACTATTGTTATTCTTGTTACTAAAATGATTGATTTTCTTATTATTAATATAAAAATTATTATTAATTCTAAGGTTTTTATCCTACCTATTATAATCTTTACTATTTAATTTATTCCATCTATTATCTGATCTAATTTTTATAATAATTTATTTACAACTTATTCTATTATTTAGCCTAATTTAGCTATTGCTTTAACTACTCTTTTTATTTTAACATTTATGATTTCATTTGTATCATATCATTAAATCTTTATTTCTTTTATTATTTCTTCATCTCTTTATGCTAAGATAATTATTCTAACATACTTAACTTAGAATTTTACTATTAAAACGATAAATGATTCAAAAATTAATTGCTATTTTAAATTGACTGATTTTTTTTCAATTATTCCATAATTTTTTATTCACTTACGTTTATATTAAATTATATAGTATTTTTGTTTTAATTTATACATTATTATTATTGAAGATAATTGTTTTATGATTTTTTATTCACAATAATTTAATTATCTAGTATTAGTTTATCAGAATTTAATAGAATAAAAAAATTATATCTAAACTACATTTACTAAATTAAATATTAATTTATGTATTTTACAAATAGATTTAACATTAATAAAGTATATGATAATATATATATTATATTTCATAATACTTTTTATCATATTATAAAAATAAGTATAATTAATTTAAATGCAGTGTAGTTTATGAAATTAAATCATTCATTACCATAGTATACTTCCTATCTACAATAAGGGCAAGTTTTATTCTTTTTAAGCCATTAATCAATACAATCTGCCTTTATTAGAGAAAAAAAAAATTATTTCAAAACCAAAAAGAAAAAATTTTTAAATATTATGATTTTAATATATCGGTTGAAAATTAAACCACTATTTTTCAAATAGAATTCCGATTTAAATATACAGAGAATTTTTTAATTAAATTCACATATAAATTTATAACTAAATTATCTATTAATTAATAATTTATCAAATTATTAATTTTTAATTTAATTAGTGATTAATTACTAAATTAATTAAAAATTAAATTAATTTAATTACTAAATATCTATAATTTAGAATTCTATTCAAAAAAATTTGGTTTAATTTACAACCGATATAATATACTATAAATGCATTTATCATAAATAAATTCTTAAAATTTTTAAATTTAAAAATTAGATACATGAAACGCATGAAAACAATTTAAGTACTTAACATCATTTTATTTATATTAAATATTAAGATAACATATAGTACATTCTACTTTATTCTCTTCATTTTCCCTTTTTATTTATTCTTATATCTCTTTTTACTCTTAAATTTCTTTTTCCAATCTCAATTATTTCTCTTATTAATCTTCAATTGCTATTTACTTTAAAATTTCTTCTTATTCTTTTGTTAATAATTCTTGTCTTATTTTCATTTCTTAGTTGAACATATTTTAAGTAAAATTTTCATCAACATATTTTAGTTTTATTTTTTATTCTTCTAAAATTAAAGAATTTTCATAGCTGTTATTATTAACTTTTTCATTTATCTATTATTCTTCTAAATTTTCTTAATTATCATCATATTCTTCTTCTTTTATATACTATTCTTGTGAATTAAATGAATTTTAATAATAATTATCATCAAATTCTTCTTTTAACTTCTATTCTTCTAAATTTGAAAAATTTTCATAGCTATTTTTTTAATTTTCTTCATATATCTTCAAATTTTCACGATTATATATATCCCCTTGTTTTCCATTACTTTATTCTAATTTTTAAATTTTACATAAATCATCATATATTTTCTATATTTTCTTTGCTTTTTTAGAGGTTGAATCAGGATTGATAGGCTATAACTTTATTTGTTTTTTACTTTTTTTATTTTCAATATTGTTTAATTTTGTCAATTCATCTTTCTACTACTTTAGATATAAAATGAAATTTTATTATTAGCCAAAAATTTAAATAAATTTAATTTTTTAAATAAAATATTCAAATTAAAATAATTATGTTTATAAAAATTTACTTATACCGGAAAACTTTTATCATTTATAAACATATTAAATATTTCTTATTCTTTCTATTCCTCATTTTTAGTCTTTTTTTATAAAGATGGCAAACCTTCTTTTTATAAAGTTGACTTTTTATCAAAATAACAGGATTTTCTATGTTCATTTTATATTATAACAGAGTAGTTATTTTAGATGTAAAAATTTTATTGAGCTAATTAAATTAAATTAATTCTATTTTATTAATTATTAATCACTTAAAAAAATTATAAGAAATAGTAAAAATTTGTCGTATATTAAAATAAATTTAATTATTATATAATTAATAATATTATACTCTAATTGTTTTTATTATCATTGTCTTTTTAGTAATAATTAAAAGAAGTTTAATAGGGGTTAAATTAAGAGTTTTTATCATTTTCTATTTTGATGTCTTTACCAAAAACCCTAATAAAAGTATAATTTTAAAATATATTAATAAAATGCATTGTTTTAAAATATTTGCCTACATTTTTAAAATAAATTTTACTTTTGTAAATGTGGGTTGTAAACATAGCCTGATATATTATTGTTATTCATTTTATTTAAATTGTTTTATTTTTTTCTTATAAATTGGGTATTTGTGTTCTCAAATAACTATTTTTAATAAATACATTTTAATTTATAAATATAAATGTATTTTATTACCTTTTCTTTCTAACTATTACCTTACATTTTTATTATGTATTTTTTTTTTATTTTTTTTATCTTTTATTTAAAATAAATCTTATTTTTAAAATTACTACTTAAATAGATAATTAAACTAAATAATTAAACTAAAAACTAAAAAAAAAGAAATAATATTTTAATTAAATATTATTTTATTAAATTATTAATTAGTGTAAATTAGATTCAAAATTACTATAAATTCAAGAAAATTTAAAAAACTTATTAATATAAATTTTTAACTAATACAATAAATTAAATTTTAATATATTAATTTAATAATTTTAGATAATTATAATATATTCTATAATAAATCAATTTAAAATAAAGATTAAATATTTTTATAAATGTTAAAAAAATAGATATTTTTTCAATATACATATATAAAATATTAAGACTTAAAAAACTTAATATTATGTACTTAAAATTAATTTTTTGTTAAATATTTTCATATAAAAGAGTGAACTAACCAATTTAAAAACTTTATTTTCAAATAAGTTAAAGAAATAATGATGCAAATCGGAGCCAAAAATAAACTTATATAATTAAAAATATATCTTATTTTTATATAAAATTAATTAAATCCAATAAATCAAAGAAAAAAGATAAAATGACCTAAATTTACTTTTAAATTTTACTATGAAATATAATTATTTAAATATAAGACATTTGTGTGTGTTTTTAAAACTTACAATTAAACTTTTAATATGCCAATATATTTATTAAAAGATACAATTTAACAAAAATAATTAAATTTCTAATTTATTAATTTTTTATTTTAAATAATCATTAAAATAAAATATATTGCCATAAAATTTGTAGTCGCATTTTATTTTTATTCGAATTATTAATAGGTTTTATAAGTATTAATTAAATAAAAAAGCTCTTAATCTAAAAAGAATAAAATTCTTCTATATTTTGTCAATTTAAAAATAAGTATAATTTGAAAATAAAACAAAAATAATTAGAATAAAAATAATAAAAATATAAAATAAATTAACAAAAAAAAAAAAAAAACTAAAATGATACAATTAACAATTAAAACATTGTGTTAATTAGAATAAGAACATTTTAAAAATTTTAATTATTCAATTATAAATTAAAATGACCCACATAATATAATGTATTCATCAAATTCAATGCTAATAAGATCATCTTGGAATTTAAGATCAAGATCAAGATCAAGATCAAGATCAAGATCATTATCGAATTAAATATCAAGATCACTTGGAAATTCAAGATCAAGATCAAGATCAAGATCAAGATCAAGATCAAAATAAATATCAAATTCAATATCAAGATCAAGATCATTATCGAATTAAATATCAAGATCACTTGGAAATTCAAGATCAATATCAAGATCAAAATAATTATCAATATCAAGATCAAGATCAAAATCATTATCATCATTATCATCATTATCAAGATCACGATCAAGATCAAGATCAAGATCAAGATAAAGGCCAATATTTAGATAAAGCTCAAGTTAAAGTTCAAGTTCAATACCAATACCAAGATAAAGCTCAGGTTCAAGCTTAAGCTCACTCAATAGTTCTAATCATAATAATAATTAATAAATAAATTATGATGTTTTTTAAAATGGAATTTTTAACACGTTTTAGAAACTAAAATAAAATATGATTGACTTTTTGTAATTGGATGATTATGATTAATAACAAATTTTATTGAATATATGCGTAAAAGAGAAGTAACAAATACTGGAAAGGCTATACTTTTTTGAAAATAGCGAAATTGGCTATAAGAAAATATACAGTGATATAAAATTTAATGTAATGAATATAATTGAGAAAATTAAAATAATAAAGAATCCTAGAAAAGTTTTTGAAAAGGAAAACTGGCTTTTAATTTCAGAAGAAAATCTAGATTGGATTAAATATATTCTTAAAAAAGATATTTCTTTGCACTCATTTAATTATTTTGAAAAGTTTTTTTCATTATATCAGATAAAAAACTAAAATGGCGATTTAAAAAAAATCCATTATGATTCTGAATAATAATTAAAAAGTTAATATTAGTAAAAAAATATGGAAATTAAAAATGAGCTTTAACTTGAATTGAAGAGAATATTTTAAGATTTAATAAAAATCGCTATAAAACAAATTAAGGAATAGATATGTGATCAAGAATTAGATAATTAAAAGTTCATAGATCGTTACACAGAAAATATAATAGACCTAAATAAATTGACAGTAAATTAAATTATTAATCATTTCAAAAAAGGAGATGATTTTTTATTTAAAAGTTGTTATGAATTTTATTAAGAAAATAAAGAAAATGAAATTTAAGTCGAATGATTGAGCATATACATTTAAAATTAAATTTTTTTATTTTTATATAAAAAAGACAAATTTAATTAATTTTAGTTCTGTATTTGTATTATTATTTCTTTGTATTTTCATTAATATATTTAATTATAGTGACTCAATATATTAAATTTACTCAAATTGAAAAAAAAATAAAAATACCATCATTTTAAACCAAATTTTTTTACTAGTATTTATAAAATTCATAAAATTAAAATATAAATATATATAATCATTTGGCCCATCTAAACTTTCTAACAACTACAAATTACCAAATACATATTATAAAAAATGTAGCCATACTTAAACCATACATCTTACTACTGTAGCTCTAAGGAAATTCTACCAAATGCAGTTACTTAATCCAATCATGCGAAATAAAAAATTGCACTTATGTCCAAATTATATCAATAATAAAAACTATAAAAAATGGGTATTATCTATAAATCGGTCTTTTAACTGGATAAGCTGTATATAAATAGGAAAATTATAAGGCGATAAGTAAAGTTACTACACAAAATTATTGGGTGTTTAATTATCCTCCTTTATTTAATTTCCCCTTTTCATCAATTTCTATGTTTTCTTCATAAAAACTTCTCGATTTTAAATCAAAAAATAATCCCAAAATTAAAACTAAAGAAATACTCCTAATATACAAAATTAAAAATAAATATAAAATTTTTAAAATTTTTAATTTATTTAAAAATATTATAAGTCTATTGTCTTGCCTTTTAAAATTTAAATATATTTTAATATTATTGTTTTTAATATATATAAAATTAATTACCATCTACCTATAATATTTAAAATTGATCTTAGTGAAGTAAGCTAATTGTTCAATTATTTGTTATTAATTTTATCAATAGGTAAACAAAAGCACAATAAAAACATTTATATAATATTTCCGGCCCCATATGTTTACATAAATAACTATATATCGTCTAAATAAAATAGTTAAATATGAATAAATATAAAAAAATATGTTGTATACATTTTTGTATTATTTTTTATAACAAAATAATAAAATTTATATAAATATTATTTTATTTAAATTTTATTTTTATTTTTATTGAAAACTTTTATCATTTATAACATAAATTACTTGGGTATTAATAGTAAAATAGTTCCATGTTATGCATTATAATTCTTAAATATCCCATATATAAATAAGCATGTGTTAATTCATAATTAATAGATAAAGTATTTCTTCCTTCTAAAATCACTTATTCAACACATTTTATACTTTCATTATTTGTGCAAAAAGGACTAGATAAAGCGGCTTCGGCCGATGCAAAAGATATCCCAATATTCTAATTATTATTTTTAATAATAATATTTTTAAATTTTTTTTATGTTACTTTATATCAATTTATATCAATGCAAATTCAGTATAAATATAAAAAAATAATATTTAAAATTTACAGCCTAATTTATAGCCAAACAATCATTAGCACCATCTCCAACCATTGCAACTTTTTATCCTTATTGCTATAATAAATAAATTATTTTTTATTTCAAATCAGGTGTACATCTTGAAAACACCTTTCCCTTCAGAACTATTTAATTAAATATGCTCTCTTATTTTTAGTGTAATATGTTTTCATTTCTATGGTTATTTTATTTATTTTCTATATGATAATTTTCTTCCAATTTAATAATTTACTTTATAAAATTTCCATGAATTGACATTTGGATTTATTCATCCTATAAAATTCCTTCTATATAATTTATAAAGCTCTATTATAATTAAAAATAAATTAAAAAATTTATTTATCTGTTTTCTATATTAAATTAATATAATTAAATATAAAATATAAAATAAATTAACATTCTTAAATAATTTTACATCAATATTGCTGAAGTTTAATTATTAAATATTTTATTTTTATATCTCTTTAACCATATAACTTTCTTGCTATTCATCATAATTTATCTCAAAAATTTTATTATTTTAATTTAAAATTTCAACCAAAATACCAGTATTTATAACGGTCAAACTATTATCTCCCGAAATTATTTTAAGTTTTAAATCACTTTAATTTAGCCTGTCAAATTACTCTTTAGAATCAGATTTTAACTAATTTTCTAAAATTAATAGCCCTAAAAATTCCAATTCCTTTTCAGCCTACTCCCTTTCCAGACACTCAATTTCATCTTTACCCAATTAATTGTCTATTTTTTTATACCCCATGCCAATTATCCTAAACCCCTAAATGTTATTATATAAAAATTATATATATAATATATAATTGTTATTATAATTTCATTATTTTATAGTAAGTTAATTTATATAATTATAAATAATATAAATTTATATATATATATTTTTAAAATTAAATACTTTTAACGACAATTCGTTAAGTATTTTATCAAAATTTTATGGAACACTTTTTTAATTGGATATACTAATTATTTTCTCTGGTGAACCTTTGCAAAAAATAAACTGTTCCATATTTTAATCTTCAACTAAAACACTCATAGATGCGAAGGCAGATTTAAACTCGAATCTTTTTAAAATTGTTAAGATTTCATCATCTTAATTTCGATTCTTTACTTAAAATAACTAAGTCCTTTCTTTTTCTTGAATTTTTTCTTAAACTTTAAAATTAGCATTAAATATTTAAAAAATTATTAAGTTTTATACAATTTATTTTAATATTAAATAAATACAATTTGTAACATTTTAATTGATAGTAGATTATTACCATAAAAATCAAAATCTGATACTTGAAACATCTAAACATCAACACCATCCCCTTGAATTTAACTTTATCCTTTCAAATTAACCTATTAAATTTAGTGGCAACAAGCAAAAAGTCTTTGAATTTGTTCATTATTTTACCATTATTGTAAATTTTCAGCACAAGCAGCTTAATATTAGTTTTATTTTATTTATTTTTCATTATTTTTTTCGTTATCGATGACTTTTCTTTCAGCGTAATCATTATTTTGTAAATTGTTTTATTTTAATTACTACTTTACTTATTAATATTTTTTAAGTCCTAGAAACCCATTTTTCCCGCTCCAAACATCGTTTAGTTAAACTTAATTTTCTGTAATTGTTCCAGTTTTATCGAAACATACCATTTAAATATTCCCACTTTCGTAAATTTTATTTGGATTATTTCCTACAATATTTTTTAAATAAAGTCTAACCAAAGCAGTAACCTAAGAAACCAAACTCAAAATAGAAACAAGAGGTGCCCCAAAAGTAATAACAGACTCTCCCAGTTTAATGTATGGAAACTAACTAGGAATATTTTCATCTTTAACCCACCAATAAAACATAATAAACTATACTAATAAAGAAACCATCATTAAGCTAAAAGTTAATTTTAAAAAAGAAATTTAAAAATCTGACAATTTTAAAATTGGGTATAATGAAAATCTTATAACTTGTCCTTTTTTAGTTGAAAAACCAGTTCTTATTACATTTCCTAAAGCATTTTATCCGAATTCCTGCCTTTTTACCACTTAAGAATTTATTATACTACTTCCTTCATAAATTATACTTCCTGAATCATTTTCAAAACTAAAATATTTTTCATTTTTTTGAAGCTAAACTAATTTTAAAAGTAATATATAAATATATTGATTTACTAATAAAATACAAACTTTAATAATAATAAAAACGATATAAAACCAAAAATCAAATATATATTATTAAATTTTTAAAAATAAATTCTTTGTTTATTATTTATTTATACAATATTTTAAATATTATAATTTAATTATTTATTTTTAACCTTTTGGTACAGGGTCTGATTCCCCTGTTATGTTTGCCTCATTTATAAAAGCTTCTCCTTATATAACAACTAAGTCGCATGTTAGAATAGTTTCAGGTTCTATTTCTATTATGTCATTAGGAACAATTTAATCGCTATCTATAACTTCAGATTCAATTTAATTATTAAAATTTCTAAAAAACCTTTTAACTTTTATAATTTTTTTAGATTTCTCTAAAATAGTTTTCTCACTCATCCATTTAAACAAATATAAAACAATATTAGATATTATCATTGCTAAAACCCTAATTAAATATATTTTATGTTTTTTAATTTATTTATATAATATTTTAATAAATATTTAGTTTTACATACATAGCCAACGCAGCCAAAGGCATATTTTCCATCAACCAAACCAAAACAGATAGATAAACTAAAAGCATATTAGGTGAAGTCCAAAAATAATATACAAAAGAAAAAAGTCCCTGTAATTTAAAGTCAATAATCCCTTTTCCATATATTTATAATTTTTTCTCAATTTATTATTTATTCATAACTTATTACTCTAATATTTCTTTTTTTGTTAACTTAATATAATTTGTGTCTAAAGCTTTAAAAATCCCTAAATTCTCATCATATACATATTTCATATACCTGTTCATAAACCCAAAACTTTTTTGTATATTGCATTATTAGAGATTTTGCTATTATCTGTTTTACTATTTAAAATACTAATAATCTTAATTTAAATTTTAATTTTATTTATCCAATTATTATGCATAAACTTCAAATTCTTATTTTATTAACAATTAAAATTTACCATCCCCATTTTTTACTAAAATATGACTACAATTTTATATATTATCACATTAACTATAATAAAAAATCTAAAATAATTGTTAAAAATGTTGGCATAAAACATAAGGTAACCCCAATAAAAATACGCTAAAAAAAACGTGTAAACTAAATTTAAAACATTTTTTTTCTAATAAAAAAATACTCATTATATTACATTATCCTTCACAATCTTATTATATACTTAAATATTAGTTTTTTTTCAGTTATTTTTTATTTATTTTTTCACCGTTTTTTTAATATAACTACTTATTTTCTTGATTTTTATTTTATTATTCATTAATTTAAATCATAGGTCTGTTAGATTATTATGCATCTTTAATTGGTATCAAATTTTAATTTAAAAATGAAATTTCATTTCTATTATACTTTTATGGCACTTCTAACATTTCTATATGGGAATTCTAATTGCTGTTAAGTTTACTTTTATTTTCCATTTTTATCCTTATTTATTTTAATTATTAAGGTACTGAATAATTAAATTCTGATTAATAAATTATTTTATTAATAGTTTATTTCATATTACTTATTCTCCTTATATAAATAAATTAATAAAATTGGATTAAAAAGAATAATAATTCCTAATAATAGATAAATAATTCTTATATAAATATAACCATTATTCTAAAAAAAAAATTTTTATCATTATACTATATTAAATTTGAAATATAATTAAAATTAAAATTTTAAAATAAAAGATTAAAAAATCTTTATAATAGTAAAAGATTCTAAAAACTATTACATTTAATATTTTTAATTATTTCAAGTATTACAAATAATTCAACAACACGAATAATTACTTAATCTTATCTATTTTATTAAAATAAAAAATAAACTAAATTTAATAAAAAAAAAAATAACTAAAAAAAGAGTAATTAAAAAGAATGTCTAAAATACTATATAAATTTTGTGAAAAAAATACAACCCCCCTATAAATAATTGACCCATTAGATCTATAAGCACCCTATAAAATAAAAAATGCTTGTATAAACGAGGGATTTTTCTATTTAAACCATAAAAATCTTATAAAAAACTCACTTATTTAACAAGTTTTCCAAGAATCTAAAATTTTTTTTTCTTTACCTTAAAAAACTAAACTAAAACTAAAAGCTTCCTAAAATAATGGTATGCGTGGCTACATTCCTTTTGAAGCCGAAAATTTAAATCCAAAATAAAGAAAAAGAGGGGACACAAAAGAATCTTACCATATAGGCAGACATGTCCCTTTAAATTCTTATGAAAATTAATTATTTCCTATGTCTAAACCTAATGTTTTTCCTGATTTAAATGATAAAGATTTTTAGTCCTTATAAAATTTTTAAAAAATTATGGAAGAATATCATAAATAAATGTAAGATATAGGTAAATATTTTACTATAGCTAAAAAAACTACTATTTAAAGTATATTATAGAGATTTTAATTATACTATTTATAAAATTAATATTTATTTACATATAAAATTACTTTAATCAACTATATAATACATTTTAAATATAAATAAAAAAGTCTTATGAAATCCATATATAAATATTTATCTTTAATAATTTCATTTATTTTTATATATAAAACTTTTTTTACAATTTATAATTTTAATTTTAAATCTATAAATTTTATAGGCCATTTAACTATTAAATTAATTGCGAAATCTATAAATTTACCAGAAAATTTTTTTGACAAATACATTACCCGACCATTAGTAACATTAAGAATTTGCCACTATTCAAAAGAAATTTCAGACCCAAATTCAGAAGCAATGGGCTGTGGAGAACATACAGACTATGGTATAATTACTCTTTTGAAAACTGATTAAGTAATTAAAATTTATAATATATAAAAAATAAAAAAATAATAACTTTAAATAATAATTTATCATAAATTAAGCTTATATTATTTTTTAATTATTATTTTTATACATTAAATAACAAATTATAAATAATTAGATTTAATTTAACTAATTATATTTTTAAATTCTAATATTTATACATTATTTTTATATATTATAATATGGTAATAATTTATAGGTAGAGGGTCTTTAAATATATCTTAATGATAAATGGATAGATGTACCCTATATTGAAGACGCATTTATAGTTAATATAGGAGATTTACTTTAAAGATGGACTAATAATAAATTTAAATCTACTTTACATAGAGTTGTAAATAAAACAGGTTAGGAACGTTATTCATTACCATATTTTTATGAACCAAATTTTGACTCGAAAATAGAAGTATTAGAATAATTTATTGATGAAAATAACCCTTGTCTTTTTCCGCCTATTATAAGTGGCGAACATTTATTAGATATGTATAGCAAAACATATTGAAATATATAAGATAGATAAAATATAATTGAGTATATTAAAAGTAAATTTTTCGTATTTGTTTTTCAAATTCTATATATTAAATAAAAAAAAAAAAGAATAAATATATTAAAATATTTATTAATTAAAATTCTTTATATATATTTTTGAATAAAAAAAAGTTATATTTAATTTCAAAATATTTTAGCTTTATAGTATAATAATAATACATAATATATGACATATTAATTTCTTTATATTATAAATCATATTAAATAAAATATATTTATAGTATTTAATTATTAGTATAGTTTAAATAATTTTTAATATCATTATTTAATTATTTTATTTTTTTTTATTTTATTTTCCTTCAATTTAGATAAATAATTTCTAGCATAAAATTCACCTAAATGATATATAATATATCCTTATTAACTTTTACAATATTATTAAATAAGTATTTTTAATTGTTTTTGATTATACCATATAAATTAAAAAATTTAATTTAATATTTTAATATTTTTAACTTTTTTATTTTAATTATTTTTTTAATCAATTTATTACAAATATACTCAATTAGCAACTGGATTAACTTTATTAATAGAAGATTAATTTTTACTAGGAGTTTAATCACCTTAATAACCTAATTACTAAGCTATAGGAGTCAATTTTTAGTAAGAATTATTGTTTGAACAACTGGGAGAAGAATCACCGTTATTATTAATATTACTACTATTTTAATTATTATTATTTCCAAAATTATTTTATATATTATTAATACTGCTATTTCTCTTGTAATAATTAAAGGGTGAATGTGGTGAAACTACAAATTTATTATTATAATTACTTATTGATTTATTTCCAGACATTAAATTTGCATCCCCATATTATTTTCCCACATTATTATTATATGTTTCATCTATTAAATCCATATCTAATTCAAATTCTTCGTCATTTTCTGCCTTTTCCTATTTTTATTACGAATTTTCATCATTTTTTACTTGTTCTTCTCCCTTTTTATTATTTTCTTATAAATTTTCTCCATTAACATCATTTTAAATATCATTATTATTATTATCATCTTCATTTAATTCTAGTGATATATTATTATCACTTTAATTTTCTTATTTATATACATTTCCACTTCTATTATCTGAACCTTAATTTTCCTTTTAATTTTTATTGTGTAAATTTATATTCTTTTTCAAATTTTCTACTATTTAGTTCATTTTTTCTTCATGATTTTGGTTTAAACCTGCATTTTATACCATTTATCCTTTAATATTAATTCCACTATTAGAATCACTTGGTGGATTTTAAATTAATATAGTCTTAGGAGTTAAACTACCCCCATTTCTGGGAGTTAACATAGATTTATTTTAATAAAAATGTGAAGGTGTATGATTATTAAAACCTATAGGTGTAGGAGGCTTTACACTTCCTTGAAACAATTTTTAATTCATTGGGGAAAATAATTTGCCGCCGAAACTTGGTGATTCTAAAAATAAAATAAATAAATTTTTATAAAAATTATATAATCATAATTAAAAAATAATTATAAATTTGTCATTTTTAATTTTTAATTAATTAAAAATTAATTAATTATATATTGATTTTTACATTATCCATTTAATTGGCTGAATAAATTTTATATATTTTGGTTTGAAGGGAACTAATATAAATTATTGTTATTAGTATCTGCGGAATTTCTCTCGTTTCTAGAATCATTATCTCTTCTCTAATAATAAAATAAACAATAATAAATACATATATTAAATGTAATACTTTTTCTTAATTAATTATAATTATTCATAATTTTCTAACAAATATATTTCATATATAAAATTTTATATTTACCAAATCATTAGGAGTTGCAGGTCTTCCCCTATTATTGAATGGGTCATGATCGTCATCCTAAAAGTAATCTTATGTTCTTTAATTATTATTTTCATTTAAATCGGCACTATATTCTCTATTTTCGGTAGGACTTATATTTTTTAAATTATTACTACTAAACATATGATTTAAATCACCTTATTATTGTTAATAATTATTCATTAAATTGCTTGCTAAAGTTTAAAAATTATTCATAATTAAGTTTTGACTTTATTGATTAAACATATTATTATTTAAATTTTAATTAGTTAAGTTTTAGATATTCATGCTGCCTAAATTATCTATATTTGTTAAACTACTATTTTACATGTTAAACTATTAATCTCCTAACTATTATAATATTTATAAGTCTTAATTTTAATTTAAAATTTAATTCTGGTCTTAATCAAATTCCTGTAACTATTATTTCTTTCTTCCTCTTTTCTATAAAGAAATATTAAAGAATTTTAATTAAAAATGCATAAATTATTTTTTTAAAAATATATTACAAAAAAAAATTAAATTAAACAAATTAAGTTTTTTCTAAATAAAATTCAAAGATATTTTTATAAACAATTATCATCATATATATATATTTACACCAGGTTCGCCATTAGCTTTTCGTTTTCTTTCTTAACCAGCCAATTTCAAATAATCTTTAGTAGGACCTCTTTTTTTTTTTGAATCTAACAAGGTCCCATTAATATCGACTCCATTAGCATTTTCTTAATTGAATTGTTATTCATTCTATTTTTTCTCTTCTTCATCTTCAATTCTCCCTATTTAACTGAAATTAGTTGACTAATTAGCAATAGAATTAGAACTATTTCCATTTTAATGATTTCCTTCCATAATATTCTTTTATTACTAAGATTACTACAGTTGCTGTTATAATTACTGTATGTATTATTATTACTATTACTATTAAAATTGCTATTATTATTAAAATTATTATTATTATTGTAGTTATTATTATTGCTACAGCTGTTACAAATACTACTAATTTTAATCAGTAAGTGCATTTTTTTTATTTGTAGAACCTGCTTTTCTCCCTCTTTTCTCTTTAGTGCCATTATTATTTGTATTATTGTTATTATTTATATTACTTTTATCTTTTTTAGGTGCACCTCTCCCTCTTTTAACTGGAGTCTGTAATTACTACTATTAATTATCATTGTTATTATTTTCCAAATTTATCTTTATTTTTTAGCTTTAATTTTATCCTTCCTCTTTCATTATTTCCTCATCATTAAATAATTTTTGTTATAAATCATCTTCTTCTAAATCGTCGTCATCATCGTCATCATCATCTAAATCATCATTGTCATCATTTTAGCCATTTTATCCATTATTTTAATCTCCATTTTATTTCTTTTTTCTTTTACCAACTTTTATATATAAATAAAAAATTTATAGCTAATATTTCTATTTTAATTTTTAAAATAAATTTTTAATAGATTTTTTTTGCTACTTATATATTTATTTAATATTAAGCTAATAATTATTTATATATTTATACAAAAATAATAAATTAAATTAAAATTACCTTATTTTTATTCCTTTTCTTTCAATCTCTTTTCTCTCTATAATTTGTACAATTAACTAATTTTAAGTAAATTAAATATTTTTATATATACATATAAAAAATATTTTAATATAATTTAATTTTTATGCGCCTTAATTCGTCAGCTAAAATTTATATAATTAAATTTACTTAAACTCCATGATTTTTTCAATTAATTGCTTGAAATGATCTTCCTCAAAAACTTTATCTTCTTAACCTTTTCCGTTTTTTTTATTATTTTATTTTATAGGCTTATGATTTGCAAAATCTAGTAACGAATCTTAAAGACCTTTACAAGCAACTGAGAGTTTTTTCATATTCTCATCTTTTATTTCTTTAACGTCCTTTTCTGCTAAAATAAATATCTTACTTAAAACTCCAGGTTTTATATCCTTAACTTATGCTGTACCTATTTTAAAAATTAGTAAATTATTTTTATTATAATTGTTTTTTTTTAATTTTTTAAAACTTTCTCTTACAATTTTTTATAAACCCAGACATATTAATAAATTGTTTAAAATTAAAAATAAAAAAATAATTTCCATTATAATTAAAAAAAGAAAAATTTTCAATTTGTTTTATTCTTTTATTAAGAAACTTAAAAATCCATTTTATATCTAAACTATATCGCAATTTATATTTGCTTAAAAATAATATTAACAATTATTTTTTTATTTACTATTTTTATCCCCTAGCAACTTATTAATTCTCCTCAGACTCCTCCTTAACGTAGAATAAAAATGATTTTTTATCGAATTATCTGTCCTATACAAATTAATATATATAAATTAAAATATCTATACTAATAAATCCCCAAAAACCCTTCCAAATATTTTTTTTTTTTTTATTTTTTTTTTTTATTCAAGTTAAAATAAAAAACAATTTAACAAATATAACCAAATAAAAGGCCCATTAAAAAACTTTTTAAAAAAAATTAATAAAAAAATATAAAAATTCAACTTACCTTCCCGGCAAAAACTTAGCAATTTCCGCCCACTTATTTCCGTGCTTTTTATGCTAGTCAAAAATTATTTTCTCTTCCTACATACTCCAGGGCTCTTTATTAATATTGGGGTCTAAATGGTTATGCCACCTTTCTCTGCATTGTTTTCCTGATCTTCCCTTTAATTAAAACATTTCTTCCATTTTTAAAGCCACAATTGTCCACCTTTTAATTCCGAACTTGTTCACCAACTCTTTTATGGCCTAATCTTCCTTTTTAAAAAAAAAATAATTCAAAAAAAATATAACTATAATCTCAGAATATGTTGATATAATATATTTGTATTTTTCTTCTTGTTTTTTTTTTATTTTGCTAATATTTAGTTTGTTTTTTGCGTAAAAGGTAAACGAATAGTTTACTAAAATGGCCATTTACTACTTTTTTTAAACCCTTTTTGCAGTTTCTATATATTATTTAAAATTTTTAATATTTTACCTAATCACTCCACGCTCTACGATCAACCATTTTAAATTTTTTTAGTTTTTATAGTATTATTTTTTTTTTCTAATATTATTTTTCTTTTTTATATTAATAAATAGCTGTTGTTAATTAATAAATTTTTTATTTTTTTTTTTGGTTTTTTTTCTCTGAATTTTAATATATAATTTGTTTTTTACTTAGTAATATGTTTCTTAAAATATTTAATTAATTAACCCTGAACAATTTTTTTTTTTCACTAAAATTATATAAAATAAATGTATAAAATCAAATCGAATTCCCTTAATTTTTATTGTATGAAAACAAAGACAGGTTTAACACTTTCCTTTTTTGACTTAATAATAAAACTATTTAAAAAATCATTTATAATTTTTAATAAAGGCTATTTTTTCCCTCCACATTATAAAATAAAAAAATAGCTTATTTGTAATTTTAAATGCAAATTAAAAAATTAAATAAATTATTTTAAAATCATAAATTCCTTATATAAATATGATATATAATGATAAAAACATATTGCAAATATTAATAAAATTTATATTTTGATATTATTTTATAATCATCAACATACATAAAAAATTTCCAGTCCTATTGTACTCTTCTATAAAATTTAATTTTTCAAAAATTTAAAACATTTCTTAGTCATATTCATTTGTATAACGTATTTTCATACAAATTAACAAATTTAATCATCAATCTTTAATTCAATTAAATGCCTAAAATTAATTAACTAGCAATAGCTAAATTTTTATTAAAAATTTAATTTTTTTATACTATATTATCTTTAATCATCATCATCATCACATTTTTGAAACTTATTACTATAAACAAGAGATAGTTTGATTTAATATTTATAAGTAAATACACAACCAATAGTGAAACAAAAAAAGAAAAAATCAATAATAAGTTATTTTTATATAATTAATTATAAAAAACTTATTTAAAATTTTATAGTATTTTATTAATAAATGAAAACTCAAAAAATTATCGTTTCATAATTTATATATAAATAAATATAATATTAAAAATTTAATTTATTTTAGATAATATAAAAACATATTTGAAATTTAAATAAGTGAATAAAAAATAAATGTTAAGTTTAATTCACCCCTTTATTATTTTTATTTAATTAATATTTAAATTTTAAGTTTAATTCAAGTAAGAAAGTATCTAATTAATAAAATATATTACAATTTTTAACTGAAATATTATAATAATTAATATTAATTAACTCATGTTCTTCTTCTATTATTAACAATTTTTATGTTTTAATTACAAATATTAATTATAAATAATATTCTCAAAAATTTAAATCAATTAAAAAAATAACCTGTTTTTTTATTATCATAAAAAAGAGAAAATCAGTTTTTTATCATTTTCTATAATTTTAATATCGAAATTAATATTTTTTTAATAATTTTATACTTTGTAAATCAATATTAATATTTAGTATCATCATCATTATTATACTATCTATCTGTCTCTAATTAAACCCCTAAATCTTGATAAACTAAGTCATCATATTAAGAATTAACAATTTACCCCAATTTATTATTCAAGGAAAACTACTTTTCTATCATTTAGGCACTTCTATTAATTCCTTTATTTAAAAAATATGATTAAATAAAAAAAATATTTATACTAAAAAATGTTTATTTTACCATTTCTCGTAGGCTAAGTCTCTTTTAAATTTTTAATAGTTTCATACTAATATTGTAAAAATATAATAAATATTTTGTAGCTTTTCAAAAAATTAGTATATATTTTATATGTTTTACTATATTTTAATAATTAATATGCTTATTTCCTTCTTTTGAGCTAAAATATTTTTAACTTCCCAATAAAAAATCTTATTTTTCTTTATTTCTTTACTTTTATTCGCATTTTGCTTACTCCATTTTATAATAAGGTGTTTTTTCGATTCCAAAGCCAGGCAATTTCAAAATTTAACCACTTTTTTCACTTTCCAATATTTTTTTCCTTGTTTCCAAAGAATTTAATGGAAAATTTTTATCAGTAAAATTAATTTAACTTTACGTATTTTTTACATTTTACTAATTAAAATTTTATATTATATTTTAAGTACTATTAATTTTATTTAAACTTGACCTTTTTTTATTTTATTTTTGATTCGCTAAATGGCCATTTTCTTTTAAAACTATGATAATTTAAATAAATAAAAATAAAATTTATATATATATTTTAAATATATATATATAGAATTAATAATAAACATAAATAAATAAATTTTTTTTTCTATTTTACTTGACTAAATATAACGATCATAATAAAATCCCTTATTATCTTCATTTTAATTTTAATTTAAATTCATTGTTTATAAGTTATATTAATTATTTTTATTTATAGGACTTGCAGAAATGCCATTTAAAAATTCTTATTTATCTTGATTACTTTTATTATGAGTGTTACTTACAAATTTTTATTTTTCTTAATTTTCAGAGTAACTTTAAAAATTATCATTTCTATTTTAATTTAAATTATATAACCCACATGAAGCCATTATTTATCTTTGATTTTCTTTAGCCTTTCTTTCTTGGTATTTTTCTTAATTTTAAAAAATAAGGATAAGTTTAATAAATTAAGCTTTAAATTAAGTTTTAAATTACTTTAAAAAAGATCTTATAATGAAGCCTCTTCTTTATTTAAAAAATGCTTTTAAGCCAGCTACTTTTTTTATTCCTATTTTTTTTCAAAATTCCACTCATTTTATTATAATTTTATTTTTTTTGCCTCATATTCTTTTTGCCTTTGTTCGTCTACCTTTATTTTCTTTTCCAAAATTTTCTATATAATAAGTTGATTATAAATTATATAAAATTAATCAAATTCTAAATTAGAATATTTTTTAACTAAATAATAATATAAAACTTATTTATAAATAATAATATAAATAATTAAATATAGTAAAACAATTATAAAAACAAATAAATAAACCATTTTAATTTTTACTAAAATATACAATATTATACACTTACTTATATTTAAAATGAAAGATAAAATTTTTTATGCATACCTTTTATTTTTCTTCCAATTTGAATTTCAATAAATTAGGTTTATTAATTAACTTTTTTAAGGTTTCTTCATTTTTTTTATTCATATCTTCTACTCGTTATCTTTTTTTTATATTATGGTAATTATAAATTATATGAAGTCCATTTACTTAAATTATAATAATCAAATAAAAATTTACAAATAAGTCTCTAAATCTTCATCAGGATTTGCAGCATAACAAAAAAATCGCTATTTAAAAAAAAAAATTATAATTCTTTTATAGTTTTTTTATTTTTTCCTAAATTTATGTAAATAATTACAGGGTTATTTTGTAATGTAGTATGATTTTATTCTTCTGGTATTTTCTAAAATTAAAGCTTTCTATATTTGCTACCTATTGTATTCATTTATTTTTTATTATTTTTTTTATTTTATTTACATTAATAATAATAAAAATTTTGCAATTTAAAATATACTTTTATGTAATATTATTTATTTTTCTTCATAATTATTAATCTAGTATTTATCAAAAAAATAATATAAATATAATTAAAAAATGTTTACTAAATAATTCTTCCAAATACTTATATTTTATTATTGTTTTTTATAATTTTTATATTGTAAATTTTTAATATAATTTTATATAAATTATTAGATATAACATAATCAATATTATGACTCGTTATTTTTATTTTCTTTAATATTAATTTGTAAATGATCTTGTAAACATCTTGACCTGGCCATATTACCATACTTTTAAGAAAATTTATTCTTATATTCCTTATTATTTTAAATTATATTATAATCTACTTTAAATAAATTCTATTATTTATTTTACCTATTTTTTAATATTATTAAATTCTTATTCAGGAATTTATTTTTAAACATACTTTGACTAAAATTCTTATTAATATTTCTGTTTTTAAATAAAATTATTAATTTATTTCTTATTTGTATATAGTTCTTTATTTTTTATTTAAATTAAAAAATATATAAATAATTACAGTTTTATGATATCTAACACTCTCTCTTATTTTTTCATTAACATCTTCTTACCCTACAAATTTAATTCTACTAAAATTTGAATTTTAACTCATTAAAATATTACTATTATTATTGCAATTATTTGTACTATATTAAATGTTATTTTAATTATCCTAAACACTTGAATAAATTATTTATGATTAATTTTATAAAGGATAAACTAATAAAGGTTACTACAATATTACTAAATTTTATTATAAAGGCCTGTTAATATTATAATCTTATTGATTATTACTATTAAATTACTAAATATTGTCTTATGCCTTTTATGACAATAAAAATTAAAAATTAATTTATAAAAATAGATAAATTTTTTAAATATTTTTAATATTTATTTTTATAATAATTTTTATATATTTATAATCGAAAATAAAAATGCAAATTAGACAAAAAAATAATATATTATAACTCTTTATAAATAATTATGTACTTTAAAAGCATAGGTTGGAATATTTTATTGAATCTATGACTTATTAGTATTCATTTTTATAAAATTGTTAGAGTAAAAACTTTTTTTAAATTATAATTATATTGCTTTTTTTATTTTTATTTTTTTTAATAATTATTTATATTTCTAAATGTTATTATAATTTAAAATAAATTTTATTAATCATAAATTTAAGTATTTTTTCTAAAAATAAAAAATATTATAGTAATTTTAGATTCATGTTTGTTTAACTTTAATTATTTTCTTTTAAATATATATAATATCAAAAATAAGTTTAATTTGTTTTCATGTATTTTTAAAATAATAAAAAAAATTTATATTTTTAATTTTTTTTTATATTTTCATAGTGATAATAAAGTAATTTAATATAATAGAATTTAATGATTATTTATTATTCTTTAATTTGCCTGCAAAAATATAAAAATTCAAAAAACTAAAATATAGCATTAAAAAAAGATAAATAATATAAATAGTAATTATAATTATTATATTTAAAAATCCACAATGGATTTTTTAAGTCAAAAAAAATTATTAAAATAAGCTTTTAATAACTTCATCTTAACAAAATATAGAAAATAATACCAATTTAATAATACAATTAACATCTTAACTACTATAATCATGATACTATTACTAATTTACAGAAATAAGGTATTTTAGTACCAAAAAAACGAAAAAATTACTAATTTATCTACAGCTCAACTATCATTTATCATAATAAATATAGTAATTATCATAATTTATGTGTTAATATTTTTTTTTTCGAGTAAAAACTTTAATTTACTTAAAAATTCTAAAAAATAAAATTAAAAAAATAAATATAATTCAGAAAATATATATCCATAAAATTAGTAATTAGAAAATCAAAACACTTTGATAAACAATAGTTAAATTTATAGTGATGATACCAACATAAATTAAACCCATAAAAATCAAAATATAAATTATAAAATTGAACAAAATATTTAAGAAAATTAGAATCAATAATAGAATATAAATTAGATTTAAAACAATGAAAAACCATAAATAATATTAAATTAATTAGATAATAACGCTAATATATAATTTTAAGAATCAGATCATCGTATAAGGCAAAATTAATTTGAGCAGTTTAAAATCGCATTTTAAGACATATCTAGATAAAATTCTCAATAAAATGATGATGAGAACAATAATATCATACCTAATTTGAAATTAGAAAATATAGAAGAACCTAAATAAACTGCAAATTTTCATGATGTAGAATAATAAAAATATTAATAACCTAACTATAAACCAACAATTAAAAATAATATTAATTTAACTGTAAATTAAAAATAACATAAAAATAATTAAAAAATTAATCTTATTTAATATTAAAACCAATCTATCTTTGGATCACCATAAAGTATAAATGAGCAAAATAAATTATTAAGTCCCGAAAATTTTATAAATTCTAATTTAAACAGCACTAAAAACCTAAATAATTTAAATTCCACTGCAAGCAAGCAAAATAGAAACAAATATTTTTTATCAGCGCAAAAAGATAAATCTCAAATAAAAATAAACTAAAAACCCTAAAATATTCAAGAAAAAAACATAAATTTAAATCAAAATTTAAACTTAAATTTAAATAAATTTGAACAAAACAACAAAAGCGAAGAAAAAGATAAATAAAGAAATAAATAAGAAAAAAAAACAAATAGTGAATTTATCTCAATTCAAACCCAAAAAAGCCTAAAAAATAAGGCCTAAAACACAAAAAAAAATAAGTAAATAGATCCCCATTCTCTAATAATAGCCAAAAAATTAATTATAATAATAAAAATTCAATAAATATTTAATCTTCTCTCAAATATCATATTCCAAATACAAATATTATACTTAGTTTAAAAATTACAGTAAGAAAACGAAAATAATTATAATATTAATAATAATCATCAAAATTAAAATCATTTATTAAGTTCAGTTTATTTTTTCCTATTTACAATTATACTATAACATATTTATTAAAGTTAAATATGCCTTATTAAAAAATTACATACATTCATTTTAGTACCTGTAGTTTTATAAGCTATTTTATTTTACTCGGATTTTTTGTATAATGATGGCTAAAAAAATATAGAGTCAATTAATTTTCCAGCTAAAATTACCATTTTAGTATTATTTGCTCTGTATTAAATTTACAATTATCTAAATTTCTTTAAAAATAATAAATTTATTTAAAAATTACACTTTTCGGAAATTTATGAAAAATCAGATAATTTAAAATTTTGGTAAAAACTTTTAAAAGATAAAAAAAATGAATTTCAAAATAATGGAATTGCAGTTTACAATAATGGATAAATAAATTTTGCAAATTAAATTATCTTTGATATTTTCGAGGTCCAAAACTAAAAGTAAATAAGTGAAAAATTACAACATATTTTTCAAGAAAAACAAGTTAAACTATCAATTATCAATTAAATTTTAGTTTAAGAAAAAGGTAATTTTCATAAACATATATTTATTATTCATATTATATCCCTTATATTTTATATTCTTTTTTAATTAAGTTTAATAATTATAACTATTTTTAATTATATTAGAATAAGATTAAAATAAGACAAATATAAATATACTTTAAAAGCTCTAAAATTGGGAAAAATACTTTAAATTAAAGAATGAAATTAAAAAAGAAGTTGAGATTACCAAACTAGAAAATTTTGTTGTTTCTATAAATGAGGAATTTTATGAAATTACGTTTTTTTCATATCATAATTCTTTCTTAAATTTTAAAAATTATTCTAATGATAATAAAAATTTTAAATTTCCCAAAATCCTAAATTTTTTTCAAAAAACACAAAAACTATAAAAAAATAACAAATTTTAAACAAAACTTTTTTTTACTTTAAAACAAATACCTGTAAATAATCTGATTCTTTAGAAGTTAATGTTAAAATTACAAGAAAATATAGAAGAACTTTGTGATACAATATTTTTTTCCAATTATACCCCAGAATAATTATAGTATGTTAGCGAAATTTAAATCCATCATATTCATTATAAAAATATAGAATTAAATTATTTAATTGAGATTCTAAATAACCCAAGCTTTAATGAATATAACTTATCAAAACTAAAAAGTAAAAAAAATTTTAAATAAATGAAATGAATATAAAATAAAAGTAGATAAAATTAATATTATTTTTTTATAATTTAATATTACTGAATTTTCTTTACATTATTTTAAATATTATTTTTTTCTATTAGATCTAAATTAAATTTAGGATTAAAATGAAAATAATTAAGAATAATAGAAAAAATCAGTGAAATTTAGAGACTTTAAAAATAATTAAAATGTAGAAATAAAACTAGAAAAAATTGTAAAAAATAATTTAAGCACCATCGATATAAGTTAGGAACTGAGAATTGTCAAAGAATTAGGATTTATAAAAGAAGATTATAAAAAATGTAATTTTTAGTATGTAGTAGATTAATAGACCAATGACCTCATTATAAATAATGTTAATTTTTTTTAATCTTTGCTTTAAAAATTGGTTTTTTTAGCCATGGAAAACGCATAATTAGTTCTAGTAAATGTAAGTAATGTAGATAATTTTCCAGGTCTAATATGCTTTGAAATATGTCTTAAAGAACTCTTAACAAATACATAATTTCAAGATAAATAAAAATAATTATAATAATAGACCAATTAAACAAAAAATTTAAATTAAACTAAAAATTTATAATAAAGTTAAAATTTAAACCAATAAATTTATATAAATAACTTAAGTAATGATATTAAAAAGCCAGTTTTATCTTAATTTAATTCATTTAAGAGTCAGTATTTATCGCCTACCCACTATAAAACTTCAAAAAATTATTTAAACAGCTTAAAATCTTTAAATAGTTAAAACTATAAAAACTAAAGCTTAAGAAAAATTTCATCTTAAAATAATAAAACAATTTCCCCAAAACAGGCCAAGACTTTTATATTAAATAATTACAATACAAAAAATATCTTTAATAAAGAAAACACTAAAATTTAAAATTAAAATAGCCATCATTTTGATTAAAAATAAAAACATAATTCAAATTTAAAAAAAGAATTTATTTTAAATGAGGATAGCGAAAGTCAGGGAGAATTAGAAAAACAAACACCTTTAGAATAGTTTTTTCAAAATTCATTTAATAATAATACAATTTATGAATTTAAACTGTATAATTTTTACGCGAAATAACTTAATAATTTAGACTAAGGTAAATAAAAAATAAATTTTAAATAATGTAATTAATAGATATATATATTCATATTTTATTACATTTATATTTAAAAAATCTAGGAATTACAGTTGAAAATGACTCCATCGGTGAATAAATAAAAATTAAATTTTATTGCAGCGATTTTTCAAATCCTATTTTTTGGCAAAATGAATAATAAATTGATTTTATTGATAAAACAAAAAATGTGCATATTTAAAATGACATTGAAATTTAAAATATGTAATAACCAAATTAAAATCCTGCCAACATAAATAATCACCCTACACATTTAGATAATCAATAAATTTATTAAGATTAATAAAACTAATAGAATAAACCAAATATATAAGAAGATAACTAAATTTAAAATAATTTATATGATAATAATTTAGTACCATAATAAAATTACATATAAAACCAGCAGTTTATTTAGAATTTAATTAAATTAAACTAACCAAATCCATTATTTCCACCATAAAATAAATATTAATAATAATAGTAATAATAGTCAAATGCAAATATATATCCTTCAATTGAATTTCAAAGTTAAAACAATATTTAGCAAAATAAATTTTTATAATATCAATAAAACAACTAAATCAATTAATAACTACCCTAGACATTAATAAATCTACCTTATTTTTAATCCTAAATGCATTAAAGCAGATTAAAATCCACACATTCTCAGTTCAATTTATAAAGTTCTAAATTTTAATTAAATAAATCGCAAAAATAAAAAATTCTTGAAAACTATAATCAAACCAAATAATACTTAAATAATTTAGAATAAAATTAAATTTATTAAATAAAAAATAAAAAAAACAGTTAAGAAACTAATTTTGGAGTTCCTATGACTTTAAGCTTTAATAATCCTTATTCTTAATCTCCTCAAATTTATAAATCTCAAAAAAGAAACACAATTTTTCCAGGTCTTATGGAAAACCAAAATTTTTAACCTTATAAAAGTTAGTTTAATCTACAAGAAAATTCAAAAAAATAACTTAAAAAATAGAAAAAAAAGTTACTTAAATAATAAGAACAATAATAAAATTAGTATAATAATAGACAAAATTTTAACTCAAATTCTAAAAATAAATTAAATATTTAAAATATAAATCAAAATATTATTCCAGATAAATATAAAAAATAAGGAAATTTAACTGTTAAAATGCCGAAAAAACTTCTTAAAAAATCTTTATCTTAAACATTATAAAATTCTTAATAAGAAAATTCGCCTATTATTTATTAAAATAATAATAATAATTCTTAAAAGTAATTTATTAAAGTCAATTAAACTTTAAACTTTTGATTTTATTTTATTAAATTTCATAAATAATTATGTTTAAAAAATAGAAATAATATTTTTTATTAAATTATATTCTAAAAAAGAATATGTTAATCTTTTTGTGAATAATTTTTATTTATTACTGATTTATAAATAATTTATTATTTGCAATTATTCTTTTTCATTTATATACTTATATCCATTTTAACATTGAATCCTATTAATTTCGCAATAAAAATAAATAAACTAATCATAGCAATTGATTTCTACTATTACCTTAAAATTTTTTTAATAAATATTAAAATAAAAATAAAAAATCTTTGGAAAAAAAAATTATCTCGAAAAAAAATATAAAAAATGCAAAAATAATATTTAGCTCCCATTAAATAAATAATACAAAATCTAGAGGACATTTTAGATGGTAAAACTGCCAGTCCAGTCGATTTATCCCAATTACTTTAATTGTAATAGTAATTATAATAGGGTACTTAATAAAAATAAGATTAATAATAACCATAATAATAACAATAATAAACATAATAATAACAATAAACATTCAAATAATTTTTTCCTTCTATGAAAACTTTCGATGAGAATATGGAAAAATTTTAAAAATAAGGGGCTTCTTTAAACATTCCCGAATTCGATTAAATAGTAAAAAAAATGATAAAATTTCCAATATATATACCAACTCATTTTTTATTTATACATGTATATTTTTATAGTTATTTATCAATTTTAAATCATTTTTTAAATTTAATAAAATTATAGACCAATGTTTTAGTAGATGCAGTCAATGACATGAAATTAATCATGTAATTTTCTTATTAAACTAAAAAATTCAATTAAACTTAATTGTCAGAAATTTAAAAAGCAATGATTGCCAAAATTAACAGACTTAATAAATTAGCCACTCACAAAGACTATAAAATTCATTTCAAAACCTTTATTGAAGCTGTAAATGGACTTTTCTGGGTTTTCAATGTAAATAAATAAATATAATTTGTTATTTTTATTGTTTTTCCTTTACTTTTATAAATTCAATTATTTTAATTTATTTATAAATAATTTATTAACTATGGTATTATAGTTCCAATCACCTAAATATGCTATTGAATCTGCTGTAGAATCTTCAGAATTCCATGCATTAAAACTAAAATAACTAAAAATTCCTGAACAAACACAGTGGTACACTCATTTTATAGAATCTATTAAATCTTTAAAGCGTAATAAATTTAAAAAATTATGCAAACATTTTATTAAATATTTTATTATTAAAAAGTATTAAAATATAAATATATATATATTAAATTTATATATAGCCTATATTCTTTAAAATTTTCCTACTGGTCTATTTTCTGCTCCTTCATAAGGAGAAAGAGATTATAAAGAGCTTATAGAGTAAATAAATAATAATGTTAAACTTGAAGAAACTTAATCTAATGGGGGACAATAATAACCTTCTTAATAATAATAAAGTGACTATATTAACTAATAATAATAGTAATAAAATAAATAGCCCGAAGAATAAAGTTATCCTTCTTTGTAATAATATTTGGATAATTTAAATAAATTCGAAACTCTTTCTAAAGAAATCAATAAAGATTTGATTAAAGATATTGTAATAAATATTTTTTTTTTTAATTTTTTTTATTTTTCATGTTAATTTATAGTAGTTTTATAAAATAATTATATATTTTAATTTTTTTAAATATTTTAATAATTAATTTAAAATTTAAAGACTAACATTGCCATAAAAGTTGCCAAAGATAAATTTTTGATTGTAATGAAAAATTTCCAATCACATAAAAAACCTGCTGAAGATGTAAAAAAATAATTAATGTAAGAATTCATAGTTGATTTAAAAAAATTATAAGAAAAATCAGTAGGAGATGCTTAAATTTATGTTAAGCCTGTTTATGAAGGTTTATAAGCCTTATTTTGGATTTTCTAAGATGTAAAAAATAAATTTATAAAAATTGATATTATTTTGTGATTTTAATAATATTTAATAAAAAGTAAATGCCCAAAATGATAGTTGAAACCTCAATTGAAGCCTCTGAATTCAACGCTTTAAAATTGAAGAAATAAAAAATTTAATTAGAAACTGACTGGTATATGTCTTTCCACGCAGCCCTTAAATTCTTAGTAGGTAAAAAATTTAAATAAATTAATTTTATTTATAATAATAAAAAATAGTTTATTTATTTTTATTATTTACATTATTGTAAAAATAAGGTTATATTTCTGAAAATTTCAAAGCTGGTCTTTCCTGGAACCCCTAAGGATCTTAAGATCATTAAAATTTAATAAATTAATTAAAAGGACAATAAAATTAAGTAGTAACTAAATAAAATGCAGGCCCTCCTAGTTTAAATTCTTTAGGATTAAAGGGAACTTCAGGTGGACCTCCTCCTTTAGGCTCATTAAATTTAAATTTAAATCAAAATACTGATAATAATAAAAAAAGTACAAATGCAGGCGATTCTGATAAATTATTTAGTCAAATTAATGTAGGAATGGATGATATAAAAAAACGTAAAATACTTTTTATATATATATTTATATTTTAGAATAACATTAATATTTATTAACTTTTCTCTCATTTACTTTTTTAGACTTAAGAAAAACCAATAAGGATTAACTGAAAGAAGAAGCCAAACTTAGAGAATAAAAATTACAAGAAAAATTAAAATAAAAATAAGAATAGTAGGAGCCTAAAGTACAGACCTAATCTGTCTCATAATAATAAGCTACAAAAGTAAAAATTATTAAAAAGAAAAACCATATTCCATAAATATAAAATATGTATAATTATATGAGAAAAATTAAAATTTTTGTATGTAATATTTTATTGTAAAATTTATTATGTTTTTTATATATAAGGAACCTAAAAGATATTTGAAACCTATGTAAGGTTTGTACCTTGAAAATTTCCAAAATGTATAAGAATTAATAGAAATAAAAGAAGGTGATGATGGCCTTGAATCTAAGCACGCATTATTTTTAGACAACTGTAAAAAAATTGCAGTAAAAGTTCACCCTAAGATTAACACTATATTTATAAATAAATGTGAAAACTTGTAGTTACAATTTAATGTAATAATATTTATTATTTTAATTTTTATATTTTAATATATAATATTTATAATAAACTATTAAAAAAGCAAGTAATTTCCTCAGTTTAACTCGTAAATGCAAACAGCATCACAATTTGGTGCTTCGAAAAGTAATATAACCCAAAATTATAAAAAAATTATTTTTATTTAATCAATATAAATTAAAATTTTTAATAAAAAAAAAAATAAAAGAATAACTTAGATAAATAAAATTATAAATATTTTTTAATATTTAATGAATATTTATTTACTTTATCAGGTGTCCCAGTATACAATGCGACAATAGTCAATAAGTTCACATTAGTTTAATGGACGATATGTCATGTGAAGTAATATCTTCTAACACATAAGAAATTAATGTTACTTATAAAAAAACTGAAGATGAAATGGCTAAAGATTATCCTATTCCCGAATAATTTATTACTAAATGGGACCCAAATCAACATAAATTTGTTACTTCTGTATTTGAATAGGATCTTTGATAATTTACCATAAAAAATAATAATAAAAAAAAAACAATTTATCAAAATTTAATATCTGTATTTTATATTTATATTTTATATACTCTTTTAAGAAAAATATATTTAGAAATCATATAATAATATTAAGACTTAAAATACAATAAATTTATTAAATTCTTTATTATTTAAAAATATAATTTCTTTTATTTTTTGCATTTTTTTTTAATTAGTTATAAGATAAAAAGTAATTGCATAAGTATAATTTTTTTATATACTTAGAAATTATATATGAAGTGAGTTTATAAATTTAATATAAAAAATATAATTTTTAAACAAAAATGGTATATATTTTTATCATAAATTTTAATTTCCTCCTTTTTTTTTATTTTCAGTAGTATCATTGTTTTCTATTTTTTACTTTTCGTCATTTTCTTTTTATTCTTCCATATTATCTATAACTTCTTAGTATTTTTCTACTGCCATTTACATATCATCTATATATTTCATAAAATGGCTTTAAAGCATAGCCATACTGATAGTTTTTTCTGGAATTTTTTCTGAAAATAATTCTGCTGCTTTTCCTACGCCTTCATTTTCGCTAAATATATTACAAAATAATTTTTAAATTTGATATTTATCCGCATGGTCTAATTTAACATGCACGTCAGCTCTTCCAGGTCTAATCAATGCAGAATCTAATTTTTCTCTGTGATTTGTAGTCATAAACAAAACATGTCCTTCCTATGCAAGTATTCCATCTATACAGTTTAAAAAACCACTAAAAGTTACTTAACTTCTGTTTGACTAAGTTCTTTAATCGTAAAGGGTATCTACATCTTCCATTAAAATTATAGATTTAGGTGGAGTACATTGTAATAAATTTTGTAAAATTTAGTCAGACATTCTTTTGGAATTTAAACTAACTACACAAATATTCATTTTTAATAAACCTGCTAATGCATAAACAAAACTTGTTTTTCCTGCCCCGGGAGGACCGTATAATAAATATCCTCTTCTAAATGGAACTCCTTTCGAATAGTACCATTTTTCTCTCGAATAAAATTTTTTCACGTCTTAAATTAAAAATTCAGTCTGTTTATAAAATAATAAAAAAAATTTTTAAAAATTGTGGTAAAATTATATTTTATTGAAATTTATATATAATTTTTATTATAATTGATATTTTTTATTATTATTACAGTTTATTTGGGAAGTATAACAGATTCTAATGTTCTGGGAGTTTTCACAAATATTTTTTACCATCTAGAACCACTTTATACGGCATAAATTTAGGTCATATCTTTTTCTTAATATAAATTATAGTCCAAAGCTTCATTTACAAGTTCTTTCAATATCTTAAAATTATAATAACTTGAAATTATAAGAGACCTTTAATAAATTCTGAAATCGAACCATTATTTAATATATAAAGTTTATCCTTTATATTAAAATTATGTAGTATCTTAGGTAGCTATATAATTTACTCTAGGCTTGGCCTTTAAATATTCTTATCTTTCGAATAAGTTTTAATTATGGGCTTGATTTCTATCAGCTATATTAGTATATAATAAATTAAATTAAAAAAAAAATATTTTTAATAAATTAAATATAATTACCATCCCTATTTTTATACTCAATATTTGCCAATGCAACTTTTAAAAAATCATCATTGATAAACTATTTATCAATCATAAAAGTTATAAAAGCATTAAAAAGAGGATCCTATTGTTGAATAATAATAACTTTTTTATAAATTTTTGAGTATATCCACTAATAAGCTCCCCCAGTTACTAAAACTATAAAACCTAAAAGTGCGCATTTAAAGAAATAACTAAGGCCAATTAGTTATTAATAGTATAATCCTAATAAACTAATGATGGTTATGCAAAATCCAAGGGTAAATAACTACTTACTCAATTATAAATACATATTTATATCTACCTATTTATTTTTTTATTTTTATTTTTATTTTTATATTCATTATTTTTAATATATATAATATTAGTTTTAAATAGACTTCTTAAGGATCTATACGATTAATTCTGATAAATATTAATGCGGACTTAAAACAAAGAGAAAAATCATTAAATTAAATATTTCCTAGTAAATTGATATTTGTCTACCTAAAATAATTTATTTATAATTATATTATCTATATAATTAAAGATTTTATAATAATATATATATTTATTTAAGCCATCAGTAGTATTGTTAAATTACTAGTTTATAAAAGTTGAAAAGTAAAAAAGTTTTTTTTATTTTTGCATTTTGTAAACTTTATTAATAAATGTTAAAAATATTAATAAATATTATAAATATTACAATTATAAAAATGATTTATTTTAATTCTTATCTAATA
>LDAU01000272.1:0-27874 GCA_001447515.1 Pseudocohnilembus persalinus | reverse complement strand
GGGGGGGGGGGGGCGCCCCCTTAATAATTAATTTTTTTTTAATTTTACATATAATTTTTATATAGAATGCCTCTAGCCTTCATTAAATTACTAAAACTACATTTGAATAAGGTTTTAGAGATTTTTATTAATTAATTAATTTATAAGAAATTAATTTAAATTTTGATTATTGGGGAAATAATAACGAAGATTTAGAATATAAGCACTTGATTATTTTATTTGAAAAATTATCTAACTTAAATTAGCTTAAAATAATAAAAATTTCTGCTGAAACCTGGTTCAGTAATAAATTTATATTATTTCATAAAATATTACTAATTTAATTATTTACAATTTTTCTATATTTCGTAGATATAAATATTTCTAAAAGCAACCTAAATTTGTTTTAAAATTTAAGGTATTTCCTAAGAAATCAGGAAAATTTATAAATACTAAATCTTTCATTTTTATCATTTTTTTACTAAAACATACTTAACAGTTAATAATCCTAACAAATTGTTGATTTTTATAACCAAATATTTACCCAATTTCCAAATTTAATTGAAGTTTCTATATAACTAGGTATGGAACATTAACAGTTTGATTAACAATAAAAAACTTTATCGATAAGACAAAATTTAAAAGAAAAATAAAATTTAGCCCAACATATCAAAGATTATACAAATTTTTTTGATAAACACTATCTAAAAATGTTTGAAAATCATTTTTTCTAAGAATTAATATAAAATTTATTAAATAATACTTAATTAAACTATTTGCTAAGATACAGTTTAACCTTACCA
The DNA here is from genome assembly GCA_001447515.1 of Pseudocohnilembus persalinus. Taxonomy (NCBI): domain Eukaryota; phylum Ciliophora; class Oligohymenophorea; order Philasterida; family Pseudocohnilembidae; genus Pseudocohnilembus; species Pseudocohnilembus persalinus. The sequence goes on along the minus strand of LDAU01000272.1, from coordinate 27,092 downwards.
AAATCTAAGAATTAAAAAATTAATAATTAGTTAAAAATAATAGATGTATTAAAAACTATCAAATGTATAATTAAATAGAGATTAGTTTATTAAATTATTCCTATATTAATAAATAAAAATGATCATATAATTCTTAAGCAATTTAGAAATGATATTTTGTATGAGTTAATCGAATTTCTCAATTGAAATTTGTTATTATATTCTTCAAATTAAAAAATTTACTTTAATATCTTGTAATAAAATTAATTTATCTTATAAGATTCAAATGTATTATATTTTTATAAATTATATACATATATTATTTAAATATTAATGATAATAATTATTATCGATATTATTATAAAAGAAATTTTAAATGGTATTAAATAAAAAGAATTTTTTTGTTAAATTTAAAACATTTTTTTGTTATATGTTTTCTATGTTTTTTACCTATTAATATAAAAATAATAACTTTATAAAACAGTCTCATATGTAATTTTTTTTGTAAATTAATTCCTATTTTCATACACTTTAATTGAATAATTTTACATACATTTATCTGAATTTTTTAAAAGGTTAAGTTAATTCTTGGTATTATATAATAAATTAGTAAAATTTTTTTTTTAATAATTTATTTAAAAATATAAAAGAAATAAAAAAATTAAACTATTAAAACCAGGCTAATATTTAAAAAAAGATAATTTTATATGAAAGCACCAATAAAAATTAATTATTATTATTTTACTTATTTTTATATATTTAAATTATTTAATATTTTATAAATTAAAAATTTCATAAATCGCCTGATTTACATATAAAACTATATCATAGCATATTACAAAATGTAAATAATTTACTGTTTAATCCAAGGTTCAATGTTTAATTGCATTTTATAGAACTTTTATATTAATGTTATAAATAAATTTTACAAACAGGTAGAAAAGTATGTTATTACAACCTTACTATATATTCTTACTAATTTTAGAACTAATTTTTAATAAGATAATATATTCTGATCAAATTTTATTAAAAAAGGGGAATTTTTTAAATAAATTATATATTTATAAAAATAACAAAAATAATTCAAATTAATAATGGAATAAATTAAAAACTAAATTTAAATTGATAATTAGCATATGGCTTAAAAGCATATTTAAATGAATATTTTAGATACGAATAAGTTTGAGCTTTCAACATTTTATTCAACCAAAAATACCTTAGAAATAAAATTTGATCTCTCTTAAAAAAATTAAGATTAGAAAAATTAAAAAAAGGTATATTTAAAAACAAAAATATAAATTTTTATAATAATTTAAATTTAAAACCATTTTACTTAAAAAATAGTAAGTTTCCAATACCAACCACAAAAAATACATAATATAAGACCCCCAAAACCTCTTCCCCGAAATCACTCAAATAATTTCCAAAAACTACGATAACTAACTCTAATCTCTACAAGAATTAACAATTAATCTAAATTTAAACCAAACCCCTGAAACCATAAAAAATATAATAACCGAAAAATCCCTATAAACAATTTTCTCATTAATCTAAAAAACTAATAAAAATCTAACAAAAATATATATAAATCTAAATGAATGGGGCTTCAACACAAAAAAATTCGGAGATGATTAAATAATTTTCATTTTCAAGCAAATTCTGCCTTAATTTCTTAATATATAAAAAATTTATTTAAATTTTGATAAGTGGGCGGCTTAAGAAGATTCTTCTTTTAAAACTATAACCAATTTATCTTTATAAGAAATTGCTAATTTTTTTAAAAAATTAAAAAATTAACAAAAACCGCTAAAATTAACACAATTTTCTTTGTTTGCAAGGGGCTGGGGCTGGAATAATGATTAAATTACTGATTAAGGTATAATTCAGCTTTTGTAAGCTATTTCTTAAATTACTAGTTTAAAAGTATTAGAATTAGGATTTAGATCTTGGGGATAAACGGTTAAAAATTTAAAATATAATTATAATTATATTAATAAATAAAATAATTCAATAAATTTAAACTTAGTAAATTAATTTTAAATATTTTAATTATAAATATTATCCTGCATTTTTATAATTATAATTTTTATTAAAAGGAATTTTCATCCACTCTATAAATTACCGATTTAGTTTTTAATGATGGCTTTAATTGTCTAAAAAATCTTTTGGATTTGGAAGAGATATATTTGAATTTAGACTACTGGGGAAATAATAATCTTACCCTGACTAACCAAGATTTAATTTCTTTTTTTGAAAACTTAAGTGTTTTATAAAAATTAAAAAGTATTACCATATCCGCAGATAATTGGTTAAGTAAATTTTAGTTTCTTATTATAAATTTACATATTTTTTAAATATTAATTATATTTTAAAACATAGGTTTTTACAGTCATATTAACGTATTTAATATTTTAAGCGGACTAATAAGAAATCAAAAAAATTTATAAAAAATTAATCTATCCCTATTATCTATTTTAGTAATTAATTCTTATGACATTGATGAATAAAACTAAATAGTAGACTTCTATAATTTAATTTTCAATGAAATTCCTAATTTAACAAGTGTTTCAATTTAACTGGGTCATGATGAAAATGTATTTTAACATTTTCAAAAATAATAGTAAGTTAAAAATTATCTTATTTAAAATAAAGATTTGAAAGAATAAATGTAATTATACTAAGATTTTCAATAAAAACATTATGTTAAAATAATTGAAGATTAATACATTAATTAACTAGTAAAATAGTTAATAAATAATAAAAATAAATAAACTTCTAAATTACTTTAGTATGCTATTTCTTTACCCAAATCCACTACAGATTCATAGACTATAAATAATTAAATGTTGGCTTATGACATTTTACTAACTATAAATTGCATGTCCAAATAAAGATTATTGTATTAGATTTAACCTATATTAATAAATAATGATTAAAACAAATTATATTCATAATTTAGAAAAGATATTTTGTATGAATTAGTTGAATTCTTATTTTATTGAGTAAATATTGAATTTAAAAATAGATTATATGATAATTTTTTACACTCTTTTTAATATAAAATTTCATAATATAAATTTAAAATCATTTTATATAAATAACAAAATCTTATAAAAATTAAGATATATTATAAAATTATTTTATAAAAATCAGTAATAAATCAAACAAAATTCCAATTTATTATTATTAATTATTAGTAATAATAAAAAAAATATCATATATGATCATTAATTAATCTTATAACCCAAGTCTTGTAAAACAGATTTAATAGATGATAATATTTATTATTCGTTCACATTTATCAAAAAATTTTCTTCAAACAATTAAAAGTCAAATTCTTCATATTTTTTAGGTGGGAAATGTTTATCCATTCTCATAAATATTAATAACATTAATAAACTTTATAAAGCTTTCTTATCTGTATTTTATAAGTCAAACGAAGAAAATATTTCAGGAATCAATTAGGGGAATAATTTCAAAAAAGTGTCATATGTTAACTTTTTTAAAATTATTTTAATTATAAAAAAAAAATTAAAATAAATACAAATAGATCATTTTATTTTTAAAATTCTAATAAAATTATTAAAATCTTAAATAAACTTTTTACCTAGTTTTTATTAATAGTTTACACAAAAATCTACACTTATTTTTTATCTTACTCAGAATTATTTTAATTTTACAAAGAATTCTAAAACTCTTTCATACACAAAGGATATAAATCATTATATAAAGTCTCAGCATTTTTTACAATTTCAACTAATTATTCCTAAATTTAATAATTTTATTTGTATTAAATAATAAAAAAATTTGAATATAAATATATTTTTTAATAATTATATTTTTTTTCTAATTAATATTACCTATGTATTCCTACACATTTATGATTATTTATAAGCATTAAAAGTATCCTACTTAAATAATTTTTAGGAGCCTTCTTATAATAACATATTTTATAAAGTAACTAAAAAAAAATAATGGTATCCTGATAAACAAACCAATGCCATACATTTTATATGGGGTCTTATTCTATCGTCTTTTTAAAATGAATTCCAAAAACTAATTAAAGCGGTATTCGTAAACAAAGCTTTGTTTTTACTAAAATGAATATATTTATCAATTTTCTTCAAAATATTTTATTCTCTGTTCTTTTTCTCAATTTATTCCATTTAATGAGCATACCTATAAAAATAAATACAGTAAATACAAAAATTTTCTAACATTTTTTTAAAAAAAAATAATAAATTAACTTAAAATATTAATTTTTTAATTACAATGCATTCTAGTCGTTATTATAACTATAAGTCCCAGTATTAGAATTAGAATTTGATTAGTCCATTTACTATTATTCTTCTTCCATGTCATCCTCGTCATTTTTTTATTAATTTTTTTCTTATTCTTCTTAAATAATTTTTAATATATTTTCTTATGCAGATATTCTTGCCCTTTCTATAGATTTTCCCATTGGATTAACAATACTTTCATTATTTCCAAATTCTAAAAATCCTAAAGGTGTATAACTTTATATAGGGTGTTTAAAAACGCCTTCCCAAGAAACTCTGTTACCCTCATCATACTATAACATTTTTACAATTATGTCCTTAACAATCTCAGAAACTTAACCGGCCGGAAATTAAAATTGGTTTTCTTTTATTTTTATTCTTGTATTAAAATTTTAAATGAAAAAAATATTTTTTTAAATATATTTTATATAAATATTTTATTTTTTATATACCTTATATCTTCTGCTAAACCTTAAATTGTTTAACCATTAAAGGGAGTTGTACCGTATAACATTTCAAAAAAAACAACTCCTAAAGAAAAAACATCACATTTAGACGAATATTCCTGATTTTTTAATAACTATGGAGGAGCATATCTATAATAAATTACAAAAATAAATAATTATATTTTTGTGTTTTTTATTTCTTTAAATAGTTTTTAAAAGTTATTATAAAATTTGTTTTAAATTTATTTTTTACAAAGGGGAACATTTTATACTCATTCTAACTTCATCATTTATATTTCCATTAACGAATCTTGCAAATCCAAAATCTCCTATTTTTACATGATCATCATGTAACATAATATTTTCAGGCTTCAAATCTCTATGAATAATTTATTACTCATGCAAAACTTTATAACCAGCACATAATTCCTTAAAAAATTGAACTGCTTGTTGTTCACTAAGTTTTCCACCTAAATTTAATATAAATATTTTATTTAAAATACAGAATAAATCGAAAAATGAGAATTTTTTTTGAATTCTTAAAAAATTTTTAATATTTACTTTAGTATTTCTTTATATATATATAAATAAATTATTACCTTTTTTTTGTATATAAGATTTCAAATCGCCGCCATTACAATAATCTAATATCAAATATACATTATTAGGACTTTATTTCATATCATGTAATCTAATCAAATTTTAATGTTTTGCTTTTAATAAAATATCTATTTCTTTTTACAAAACTTCTTTTTATTAGGGCTATTACTAAAAAAATAAATAATTTTTATATAAATTTATCTATAAATATATGTATTTATAACATTATTATATAAAATTGTAATATCTAAGAATTATTATATTAATTTACATTTATGTTTAATTTGTCCATTTTAATTTATTTAATTGCATAAAAAAAATTAGGATTTTTTTAATTTTTATCTATTGCTTTATAAACCACAGAAAATTAACCTTGTCCTAATTTTTCTTCGAAAACAATATAATGGTCAACATGTTTTCTAACTACAGGTCTATTTTGTTAAGACATTGATTATGATTATTATGATTATTATGAATTATACATTATATTTAGATTTTTTGCTTATATTCTATTTTTATTTTTTATTTATTTTAATTTTTATAAATTATAAGTTAAGTTGATTTTTAATTTCTTTTTTTTATTGATGGTTTATTTAGATGAATGGAATATGGTAAACTTTTAAATGGATTTTACTCAAATATAATTATTTGCAAATGAATGAAAAATCATGGTAAAACAGGGAATACAGGAATGAAATTGAATTAAATTCAATCAGGTTTAATTATACTATATATATTATTATTACCATATTATTAAATTAATTTCCTAATATCTACCTAAGTGTTGAATTTATATTAAAAAATAGCCTTATATATTAATTATTATTAGTATAATATTAAATCAATTAAATTTTTACTAATCTATACTTTTGAATATGAATAATACGTTATATAAATATAAAATTATTAAATTTAAAAATAAAATATTAAATCAAACATCTTTTATAATTTTTATGGAAAAAAATAATTTATAATTTTTTTTTATTATAATTTTGTATCACTATAATCTAGATTTTAACATCACCATTCCACCAAATGCAATCAATCTATAAAATACAAACATGATTATTAATAATACACAACTCCACCAATAACCCTATTTTAAAGTAAAATGTCAAAAATGAATTAAAAAATTAAAAAAATAATTAAATATATATAATAATTAAAATCAAAAAATAATTTATGTTTTACTATATTTAAGTTCAAAGTTTCAATTGGATTAGGCTAAAAATATGATTCTTTAAATTCATTATGAATCTAAGCGTCAAAAACATATTTAAAAGGTGAAATATACTCTATCCATGATAAACCATCCCACATATCTTCTCTATTTCCAAATAAACCAGAAAACATCATTAAAGGTAACATAATTATAGGCATCATAGAAGAAGCAACTTTTGGCTTTTTTCAAATTTATATTTAAAATATTGATAAATATAAATATTTATATAAATTAATGTAACTTTTATTTTTTTATATATCATTTTTTTTTTTAAATTTAAAAATATAGGTATTAATATTTACATCTGAAAATAAAGATCCTATTAAAATACCTAAAGAATTTCCACAAAAACTGGCACAAATATTGGCAAACACATATTTGAAGAATACTTCTACTGTCTAAGTCAAACCGACCATGTAAAATTAAATTATAGACTAAACTGTAGGAAAAATAAACAAAAAAGGTAGTTCAATTAAAGATCTTCCTACAAAATAGGCCCCAATAGAATACATTTTACTATTTTCTTCTTTTAAAAACACTCCCCTTTCTTACTATAAAAATAAATATTTTTATTCTTTTATATAAAAAATTTACAATTTTTACTATAAATATTTTAATCATAAATTAAATAAATTTTTAATTTTTGATTTACTGGAAAAGTTAAAACAACTGGCATTATTGATAACATAATTAAATTAACTGATTAAAAGAATAAAAATCCAGAAAAATCTGCAACGTGAGCTACATTATTAGGATCATCTTGCCCATCAGGTAATTAATAAAATAATAATGATACCAAAATAGATAAAACAATAGTTTACCCAGTCCTAGCTCTTAACTATAAAATAAAATATAAAAAATTAAATAAATAAATTAATTAATTTAAATTCCGCTCTTTTTTTCTTTAATTATTTTTTAATTTAAAAACGCTAACTATAATTTAATTTAAATATATTACGATGATGTTATTCTTATATTTATATTTACAAAAAAAAAACTCAAAAATTAGAAAATAAAGATAATTTGAATTAAAAATTCCTTAATTACAATAGCAGGATTTCTAACCTATATTTTTATAGTTCTTAATAATATTTGCCATAATTGGTAAAAGAAGTTAAATTATTAAGTAGTTTTGTTAATTTGTGACGTTTCAACTATTTTCAAATCTTAATTAACCTAATTTTACAAATTTTTGTCATAATAATCAAAGTATTTCGGGTAATTATCAACATTTTATTTATTTTCTTTATGACAAATAGACATCAAATAATCGGCTGGATTTGAGTCTACAGGGCAGTGTAAATTCATTTTAGAAAAATGATCGACAACAGACTACCCTCCACTTCCTTAATTTTTAAGAAAAAATTTTAATATAAAAATTATATTTTATTTATTTTTCAATATATTAAATTTAAATTTACCTTAATATATAAATTTTCCTTATACCAAAAGCATATATCTATCAAATAATGTCCAAATATCTGAACTTGGCTAGTGAATTGTAAAGACAATTGTTCTGTTATGTTCTCTAGCCATTTGTTTCAATTAATTTATAACTAAAAATGCAGTAAAAGAATCCAATCCTGAAGTAGGCTCGTCCAAAAACATAACCTAAGGATCAGTAACCAACTCAAAAGCTATTGAAGTTCTTTTTCTTTCCCCACCTATTATATACAATTAAATTTTTTGAATATTAAAATTTATAATTTTCAAAAAATATATCCAAAATTTTAACATACCAGATATTCCTTTAATAGTTTTCCCTCCAATTTAACTATGCTAACATCTATCTAATTTTAAATCCCTAATAATCTGATTAACTTTTTTTAATTATTCTTCTTCTCCTTTTATCTAAATAATAAATAGTAGATATTAAATAATAAAAATAATTAATACCAAAATAAGTTCCAAAAAAAACAAAAATAATAATAAAATATTTAAAATTACTTTTAATTTAGCTGCAAACATCAAAGTTTCCCTAACAGTTAAAGTGTCAATAAGTCTATCATCTTGCATAATATATGACGCAAAATCATTAAAATTATCATACCTATATTCTAATTCGTTTGCCTTAATTTACCCATCTAATTAAACTTTTCCACCATTAACAATTCTTTTACACAAAATATTTAACAAAGAAGTCTTACCTAAATTAGAAAAATACATTTACTTATTTTTTTACATAACCATTTAAATTTTTTATATAATATATAAAATTTTATTAAAAAATATATTTAATTTTAATTAAATTCTTTTATCATTTCTAATTTAAATTTTTATTTTATTTTTATTTTTTTTATTTAATTTAATTTTTACCAGCCCCTGAAGCTCCCATAATAGCCGTAATTTCCCCTGCCTTACAAACTCCACTTAAATTATTCAAAATTACTCTATTTTATTTCTCTAATTTACCAGTTTCTTTATTTTTTTTTTCAATTTCCACTTAATAAGTAATATTTTAAAAAGAAATGTCAATATTACTACTTTTTTAACCCTCAGTAATTTAATAAATATTTTCAATTTTAGGACTTTTATTATCTAAAGAATATCTTCCTTCTTTAAATACATCTTATTATGGAACAACTTTTGGAATAGCTTCGTTTTAAAAATTTTTATTTTCTTAATTTTCTTATATTTAAGATGACATTTCTTGGAAAATTTTATATTTTTGCTTACTTTTTCTATTTATTTTGTTTTTTTTTTATTTTGTTGTATTATTTTTATTTTAGTATAATAAAAATTTATTAGTATTGTTTTATATATAGTATTTAAAGGTATTTATTATTTAATAATTAAAAATAATTTATTTATAGTTTTCTTGCATTCATATAAATTCAACAATTGATAAGCATTAAAAATTTGTTTAGTGTTTGAATATTCAAACTCAGTTTAATAAATAATCAAAGCGAAACATATAATTTAGTTTTAATATTCAAACTAAAAAAATTTATCTATAAAATAATATGAATATTTATGAGATTCCTATAATTAATCATGTATAAATGTTTAAATTATTAATGTATAAAAAAATAATTTTATTAATATACTAAATTAGGTAAATTGATATAAAAATATTTTTAAAATTCATTTCATTATACTATATTTAAATGTAGTATAAATTATTTTAAATTAAAACCATATTTAAATGTTATAATATATTTAAACAATTTTGTAATTACTTTTATTATCATTATAATCTAGATTTCAGCAAATTCATACTTACAAAAGAAATAAATCTATACAATATAAACATAAGTACCAGTAAAATACAAGACCACCAATATCCCTAATTCAAAAATTTTTATATATAAAATAAAAAATGTAATAAAAGAAAAACACATTCTATTATTATTTCTAAATTAATTTCTAAAAATAAAAAAATATACATATATATTAAATTTACTATATTTAAATCAAATGCTTCTATAGGATTAGGTTAAAAATAAGACTCTTGAAATTCATTATGCATCTATGCATCAAATCCGTATTTAAATGGTGAAAGGTATTCAATCCATGATAAACCATCCCACATATCATTTCTATTCCCAAATAATCCAGAAAACTACATCAAAGGAAGCATAATTAAAGGCATCATTGCCGAAGCTATTTTAGGCTAATTTAAACATATAATTTTAATTAATAAATATTGTAAAAATTTTAATCTTACTCAAATAAATGTATATTATAATTTTAAAATAAACTTGTTTATATTTAATAAAATTCAAATATACGTCAGAAAACAAACTGCCTATTAAAATCCCCATTGAATTTCCACAAAAACCTATGAAAATATTCGCTAACAAATATTTAAAAAATATACCAGCAGTTTAAGTTAATCCAACCATATAAAATTATATAATTGACTAAATTATAGGAAAAACAATTAAAAATGGTATTTCTATAATAGTCCTTCCTACAAAATATGCTCCAATTGTATACATTTTACTATTTTCTTCTTTTAAAAAAACTCCTCTTTCTTACTTAATTTAATTAAATTAATAAATAAAAAAATTTAAAAATTTATGTTATAAGTAAATATAAAATATTTTTTAAATAAAAAATTAAATAATTTTATTAAAAATTACTGGAAATGTTAAAATAACTGGCAACATTGACATCATAACAAAAACAACTGTTTAGATAAATAAAAAACCGGCAAAATCTTAAATTTGTTATATATTATTAGGATCGTCCTGTCCATCAGGCAGTTAGTAATACAATAAAGAAATTAAAATAGATAAAATTATAGTTTAACCCGCTCTTGCCCTTAACTAAAATTTTTTTAATTTAATTTATTATTATAAATAAATATTTACTATTTTTAATATTTATTTTATAATTTTTAAAAAATCATAAATTTTTAATAATTTAATAATATAAAAGTTAATTGTTAAAGAATTTAAATTCTTATTACTATAGCTGGGTTTCTAACAAAAATCTTTATTGTTCTTAGTAATACTTACCTGATTTGATAAAAAAAACCAAATTTCTAAACATTTTTATTTATTTAATAATTTCCTATCATTTATAAATCTTTATCTACTAAGTGTTTTAAATTTCTATCATAATTTTCAAAATATTTTGGATAATTTTCGACATTAGCTTTATTTTCTTTATGACATATTGACATTAGAAAATCAGCTGGATTTGAATCAATTGGACAATGCAAATTTAATTTGGAAAAATGATCTATTACTGATTATCCTCCATTTCCTTAAAATTAAATTAGATAAAATAAAAATAAATTAATTAATTAACATACTAATTACTCTATATATAAAAATAAATCTAAAAATTAAAGAATATATTATTAATAAACAATTTCATTTATTTTATACCTTAATAAATAAATTTTCCTCTAACTAAAAGCATAAATCTATCAAATAATGTCCAAATATCTGAACTTGGCTAGTGAATTGTAAAAACAATTGTTCTATTATGTTCTCTGGCCATTTATTTCAATTAATTTATAACTAAAAATGCAGTAAAAGAATCTAATCCTGAAGTAGGCTCGTCCAAAAACATAACCTAAGGATCATTAACTAATTCAATTGCAATAGATACTCTTTTTCTTTCACCACCTAAAATTATATTTAAATTATTTAATTATTTATTATTTAAAATCTTATTTTATAGAAATAAATTAAAAATTATAAATTACCTGATATTCCTTTAATTGTTCTACCCCCAATTATATTATCTTAACATTTGTCTAATTTTAAATATCTTATAATATGATTTACTACTTCTTATTATTATTTTTCTCCTTATATCTGTTTAATTAAAAATAGGAGTATTAATATTAAAATAAATTATGTATTACTTTTAATTTAGCTGCAAACATTAGTGTTTCCTTTACTGTCAACGTATCAATTAATCTATCATCTTACATTATATATGACGCAAAATCATTAAAATTGTCATAATGGTATTAAAAATAATTTGCCTAAATTTTGCCCTCCAATTTTATCTTATTCCCATTTACAATTCTTTTACATAGAATATTTAGCAAAGATGTCTTACCTTTATTAATAATAATATTATTATTACATAATAAATGTAATGAAAAACAAATTATATTTTAAATGAATACTTAATTAGATATCTAATAATTACAATCTGTATATTCAATTAAAAATATGGTAAATTATTAATCTATGACCAATTTAATCAAAAAATTAATTAATTATAATAAAGATCTATAAATCAAAATTAATATAATAGTTTTCTATCTATATAATATTTAAATTTATTATTTATATATTATAAATATATTAAATATTAAAAGTATATTTATATTTTATGGGTATATTAAATATTATAAGTATATTTATATTTATTATATACCAGCTCCAGAGGCCCCCATAATAGCAGTAATTTCGCCAGCCTTACAAACCCCGCTCAAATTATCTAAAATTACTCTATTTTATTTCTCGGGTTTTCCTGTTTTTTAATTCTTCTTTTCAATTTCCACTTTATAAGTAATATTTCTAAAAGAAATATCAATATTATTTTCATTTTTTGATATTTATTACTATTATTTTATATCATTTATTTTAGGTATCTTGATATTCATTGGATTTTTACCATCTTTTTAATCATTTTCTTATTTATAATTTATTTAACCATCTTATTATTATTCGATATTTTAGTATTCTTCTTATTAAAAATTAGCTTTATCGATTTACTTGTTATCAGTTTGGGACATTTATGAAACTACTTTATTAGTCTTTATTATTTACCAATATAACTTCTTTTTTTTTTATTATTTTTTATAAATTATCTTATTAAAAAATTTGGATATAAAAATGGAAACTTTTTTAAATTTAAGCTTTGAATTTAAATTAAATATCCATTTTATATAAATGTATGAATTAATTAAATTTGCTTTTATTTAAAAATTGAAATACAATATTATTAATGATTAATAAAATTAGTATGAATATTCAAATTAAAAGATAAATAAATACCCTAATTATTTAGAATATATTAACTAGTATTATTAAAATAATGAGTTTGAATATACAATAAAATACATCAAAATTATTAGTAATTAAAAATATTGGAAATAAAATAAAAATTACTTACTATTTAATATATTTTAATTCCATCAGTATCATATTATTTAAATAAGAATAATTAAATCTTTAAAATAAAATTTATTTCATTCTTCATTACAACCTAGATTTTAAACAAATTAGACCAATAAAAGCAATAATTCTAAATCCAATAAAAATCATCAATAATAGAATACATGATAACCAGTACCCCTTTTAAAAAATAAAAATATAAAAATATTTTTATTAAATAATAAATGTTTAAAAAATTAAAAGATAATTTCTAAAATTTTTAAAATTTGGCTAAATTTGAATTAAAATATTAAAGAATTTAAATAATCATAATTAAAATTTGTCTATATTTTTGTAAATTTAATTATAAAACGCGAAAAAAAAATTTTTAAATTTAAATCGTATAACTAAAGAAATACTTATTATTTTCATACACATAATTAATATTAATAAAATATAATGAGCTTATAAATTTTTTTATGACAAATATAAACATTTTAAATTATTTATGTTTTATATTATTTAATAGTAAATAAATTCCTATAATATTAAAATTTAATGATTTTTTAAGGTATTTGTTAGTGTTTTGACAAAAATTATTATTATTAGCGAAATATATAACTTCCTAAATAATTATTTTACAGTATTTAAGTTAAATAGAGCTATTGGACTAGGTTGAAAATAGGAGTCTTAAAATTAATTATACATTTATGCATCAAATCCATATTTAAAAGGGGATATATATTCTATCCATGATAGGCCTTTCCAAAGGTCTTCTCTATTTCCATAAAGCCCAGAAAATGCTATTAAAGGCAAGAAAAACATAGGTAAAATAGCAAAAACTATTCTTGTCTTATGAAAATTATATTTTTTTGGGTAAAATTAAAAAAAACATAATACATATAATAATACATTTGTAAATAAAGAACTAACAAGTATACCAATAGAATTTCCTGTAAAACTTACACAGATATTAGCAAAAATGTATTTAAAAAATATATCAACACCTGGGCCAATTCCTACCATAAAATACTGTATAATAGACTGAATAGTAGGAAAAATTATTAAATAAGGTATTTCAATTAAAGACCTACCTATAAAATATGCTCCTATACTATACATTCTACTATTCTCTTCCTTTAAAAATATACCTCTTTCCAACTAAATTTTATTATGAAATAAAAGTATTTAAAAAATCTTTTAATACTAAAATATGATAATATTATATAATATAAAGTATTTAAAATAATTTATTTTTTAAATTTATTTACCGGAAATGTTAGAGCTACGGCCTAAATTGCTAACATAATTTAATTCACTGTTTAAAAAAACATAAACCCTGCATAATTTTATACATCTTAAACATTATTTGGGTCATCTTCACCATTTGGTAATTAAAAATACAGAGTGGATATTAAAAGACTTAATATAATGGTTTAAAATAATCGCGCTTTTGCCTTTATTATTTAAAATAAATCATAAATATTTGCAAATTTTAATTATTCCTAAATAAACATAAATTTTTATTATTTTAAACAAATGAAAATTTATATATAAACTAATACCAAAACAGGATTTCTAACATAAATTTTATAAGTCCTTTTGAAAATTTGAAAAACCTAGTAACATATATTAAATTGAATACCATTTCTAATTATTTTATTTTACTTTTACTATTCAATTTCTTATTCAACGGATAACTACAAACACTTTTCATAAAACTCAAAATATTTTTCATAATTTTCAACATTTTTCTTATCTGCTTTATGACAAATCGAAATAAAAAAATCAGCAGGGTTATGATTTTATTTACATATTATACCCATTTTACAGAAATGTTTTATCACATTTTAACCCCCTTATCCTATTATAAAAAAAAAAATATAATAAAACAAAACAAAAAAAAGAACAATAATCATAAAATTTATATTATATTTACTCATTTGTTACCTTAATAAACAAACCTTCCTTATACCATAAGCATAAACCTGTCAAATAATTGCCATATATCAGAATTTGGCTAATGTATTGTAAAAATTATAGTTCTGTTATGTTCTTTAGCCAACGATCTTAATTAATTTATAACTAAAAATGCAGTAAAAGAATCCAGTCCAGAAGTAGGCTCATCCAAAATCATAACTTACGGATCATTTACTAACTCAATTGCAATAGAAGTTCTTTTTTTTTCACCTCCTTTATATACATTTAAATATGTATAAATTAATAATACTGATAAAATTAATTTTAAAATTATATTTGATTATCTTATATAATGTAATACACATAACATTATTTAAATTTTAGTAACTTAAATTTAAAAATTAATAAATTAGATAAAATAAGTATAACCTGAAATCCCTTTCATAACTTTCCCTCCCACTAGAGTATGCTCACATTATTCTAATTTTAAATACCTTATTATATATTTAACTCTTTCTTTTTATTAGGCTTAATTTTTTATCTTTTGTATAAATAATTATTCAAAAAATTAAATTTATACTTATTAAAAATTAAATAGTTAATTTCCAATAAATTAATTTTCTGAGTAAATTTTTATAAATTTATATACTTTCATTTTTGCAGCAAAAATCAAAGTTTCTTTAACTGTTAAACTATCATATAATCTATCATCTTACATAACATAAGATCCAAAGTCACTAAACTCATCATAACTATATTACATATTATTCGCCCACATTTTACCTTCCAAGAAAATATTTTTTCTTGTTTTTATTCTTTTGCAAAAAATATTCAATAAAGAGGTTTTTCCTAATAATTATAAATAATATATATCTTTAATTTCATATATTTATATATATATATTAATATTTAATATAGTTAATTTTTTGTACCTATTTTCACATCCATACAAACATAAAACTTAATTTAAATATTAAATATATATCCTTTTGTAAATAGGAAGTTTAAATATAAATTTATAATATTTACCTGCCCCTGAAGATCCCATTATAGCTGTAATTTCCCCAGATTTACAAATACCACTTAAATTTTCTAAGATTTTCTTTTTTACTTTTTTTTTTCTTTTTAGCTATTAAAAACCTTTATCATCATTAATTTCAATTTCAACAAAGTAATTTATGTTTTAAAAACATAAGTCAACCCCGAAATTAATATAATTTTTTCCAATTACTTTTTATTATTAATACTTAATATCATTTTGATGATTTTCTTATTACTTTTAATTATATTTAAAATTTTTATCCGAATTTTCTAACTTAAAACTATTATTGTCGGTAAAATGAGTCTTTATTTAATCTGAATATACAGAATTTTTAACTTACTTATATATATATTATTAATCTAAATTTTATGCTATAAATTAATCTTAACTTTTTTGACTAATATTACTATTATTATTAAATTGGGGGGTTTATTATTATAAACCTAACATTTTATTTTTTATTATTTTTTCGTTAAAAAATAATATCTTTTTTTTTTTTTTTTTTGTGATTAGATTAATTTTCATACATTTCCTTTTGTTATATAGAACCATAACTATACAATAATTTCCTTAAAAATAACAACTTATTTACTTTAATTGTATAAAGTTTTATCAAATAATCAAAATATTTAAAAATTTTGATATATTTTATAAAATAAATACAATAAAATAATTATATCCTTTGATTCAGGAAATTTTATTACAATTTATTTGATGATATCATATTATGTAGTTTTAAATTTATTGGTTTATTATTTATATTATATTAAAAATCTTATAATAATCAAAATAAACAATAAAATTTAATGGGCAAAAATAATTTAAAAAAACAAGAATAATCTAAAATAATTAATTAATTTTATATTGTTAATAACTTTATTTATAATATTTATATATTTTTATTTATTTATTGGTTATTTATTATATTAATTATCATTATTTAATTAATTATCACTAATTTAAAATAAAATATAATAAAAAAAGCTTCATCACCGGGAATTGAACCCGGGTCTCAAGCGTGAGAGGCTTATATTCTAACCACTGAACTATGATGAATTGCTTGAAAAATAAAAAATCATTATATATCTAAATCTTTTTCATATCTTAAGATACGTTGAATTAATATAACTAATTAAATATATTATATAAAATTAAAAATTATTTTTTAATTGAAATTTAGTTTAAATATTTATAAAAAATAACTAAAAATATTTTATAAATTTTTTAATTTTTTTTTTCTACTAAATTTTTACTGAATTTTATTGCAAATCTAAATTTTAAATATTTTTTTCTTATAACAATATTATCGAAATCATATTTATTAATAACAAAAACATTGGCATTATACTAATATTATTATAAATTTATTATTTATCCTGAGATTTAATATATCAGTTTTAATTATACAAACAATATAATATTGATTATTTTACATCGTTTTTTTTTTTTTGATATTTCGAAACATTGATAAAAAAAAGCTAATAAATCTATCTTTATACAGGAATTATTACATAAGAAAACAATCTAAAATAAAAATAAATATACAGAAACTATTATTAATTAATAAAATTATATTAAAAAAAAACAAAAAATAAATATAAAAAAAATAAAAAAAATAAAACAATCCATTCATAAATGAACAAAAAATAAAACCTTAATCAAGATAGAATAATCATAGATTTTCTTAACTTATAATATATAAGCTAAAAAGATTATGAAAAAGTCACACCTGTTCTTTTTTTTGTCTTACCTAAGCCCAACAACCTACAAGAAGAAAAAAAACTCTATAATGTAAAAAATATTTATAAAAATAATTTTTCAATTTAAAATCTCCCTCTTTTTATATATATAATTTTATATCTAATAAAATTAATAAATTAAAATTAAAATTCCAATTTATTATTTATTTCCAATTTAGTAATCATTTATTTTACTTTTACCTATTAAAAAAAGGAAATTTAAAACAAAAAAGTTCTCAGCTAAAGCCTTCAATAACATGTTATTTCTCCAGAAGTTTAAAAGATAAAAATTAAGTCATAAAAATTTCTAATTTTCTCTTATTACTTAGCCATTGACATTAAAGTAAAAGATGTTCAATAATAACTAAAAAATAGTAAATATTTTCAAAATATTTGGATATTAAAAGAACATAAAAAATATGTAAATGAATCCTCTTTAGAACATTTCAATAGCTATCTTTAAAAAGCATAAAATATTAATCTAATACATGATTAAGGTAAATAATTTATAAACACAATTAAAATTAAATAAATTTATAATAATTATTATATAAGTATTATTTTATTAATTATCTATTATAATTTTATAATTTTAATTTTTATGTTCAGATGTTTCATAGTTATTGTTTCCTTAAAATACACTTCCTTAATGTAATTCAGAAAGGTAAGCAGTATTTTTTTATTTTAATTATTAAAATATTTATTATAAGCTAATTTTTTCTATTGAAAATAAAAAAATAGACCTATACCTAAAATTGTCATAACGTAAGACTACAATATTAAAATAGATGGAGATAAAAATGATTTTCCTAAAAAAGTTTAATAAAATTATATTTAATAAGAAAATTAAATTAACAATAATAGTTTAATTAGCTAAGAATAAATTGATATTTTGACTCCTGAAGAGTTATGGAATAGTTCTTATATTTCTTAAAAATCCTAAAACTAACAATAATAAGAAGAAGATAGCATTTATATTCCAGAGGAAAATGAGATAGAAGAAGAAAAGGAAAAGGAAAATGAAAAAGAATTTTAATTTAAAATTTAAAAAATGAAAAGTAACACTAATAAAGTCAGAACAAATGGACAAAAAAATAGCTAAATAAATTAAAATTAATAAAATAATAATAATGAAATTTAAAGACAAAACTAAAATTACAATTAAAACTAAATTTAATAGTAACAAAAACCTCAAAAAATTATAGAAAAATAGAATAAAAAATGTCTCTAATTTCACCGAATTCTAAGTAGAAAGTTGATCAAAATTGAACATTTTAAAAAAGTATGCTCACTTTTTTATGCCCTAAAATGCAGTGACTCTAAAAAAATGCTATAAGTAAAATTTAAATATAAAATATCATTTTAAATTAGATAAAAAATAATATAATAAATATGTTATATTTTTTTACATAATTTTAATTTTTAAAAATAAAATAAAAAGAATATAAACTCATTTCTTAAACTTGACTCATATATTTCCGAAAATATTACTAAAACAGACACAAATTTTATAAAAATTGGAGGAAGATACCTTTATAAGTATATAATTGTCTAATATCAATTTTAAAAGCCTCTGGATATAAACTACCTTAAGATTTCCTTAAAGAGAAATGCAATTGAAAACTTTATTGATTGTGCATACGTTTGTCACAACAATAAATAAAGCTTATAATTATCTGATTTCAAATAATTTTGTATAGATTATCAGAATGATATATAAAGTAAAATATACATAAATTTAAATTAAAAACTAATAGAATTTAATATCATTTTAATTTAAATATTAGTAAATTTTTGGACCCATTAAAAACATCAAAATTATGCCATAAAAAGAAATAAAAAAAGTTATTTGGCTGACTCGAAACTTGAAAAAATTAATCAATTAGACCAGGTCCCATCAAAAAATTATTAATTTATCAATTCTTAAGAAAATTAAAATAAAAAAAATAAAATAGACAAATAATATTCAAAACCCTAAAATGAAGAATAAAGCTCTAATGAGTAATTATTTTTTGAATATCATTTATAAAATTAATATTTTAAGTTAAAAATAATATTTTTAATTATATTAATTTAGCCAAAAAATTATTTATTTTTAACTAAATTTACTTTATAGATATAATTCTTATATAGAGGAAGAACATTCCACAGAATAAAATGAAAACATAATAATTTAAGAAAAAAAAACTATTCCTGAAAACTCTGACACTTTAATATATGAATAAAATGTTTAGGATTAATTAAAAAGTCGAACTATTTCAAGTAAAATTTTTTAATTAATTAAATAACATAAATATAAGAAAGTTTAAATTAAATTCATATTTTTTTATAGATTTTAATGTCCATGAAAACATTTAACAGAATTAATAATAGCCAGAGCAGAAGATAGAATACATCGAAGAATAAAAATAAGTGGCTTAATCATAAATAAACAGTCCAACTTTTTCTAAACATAAATCTAATAACTAAAATCAAAATATTAATTAATAAAATTTAAAATAAAATCAAGTTTATTATTCTTAAGAAAATTAGGAAATTTAAGAAAATCATTAAGAATTACTATAAGATAAATAAAATTATAGTTAATCGTTAAATAATGCATAAAATGAAAAAAGTATAACTTAAATTCTATAATAATAATAAAACGAATATTAGCAAATAGATGATGATAAACTTAAAAGTAAAATTTAAAATTTATACAAAAATAAAATTTATTTAATATATTTTAATATATTTACAAATTTTTTAAAAATTATATAAAGAACTGATAAAAATAAATAGTGATGATTCTGATAATTCTTAAGAGCTCTTCTTTTTTAATTAATAAGAATATAATAATTTTTAAGGTTAAAATGAAAACTGTAAAAATAAATAAATATTTATATTTTTCCATTTTTAATCTATTTAATTATTAATTTTTTTATTAAAATTATAGAAGATTATTATACCAAAATGGCCTAAGTTTTATCATCTTTATCTAATCCTAAAGACATAAAAAATATAAGAAGAAAAATTAAATACAACACTATGTTTATTAAATTTCTTTCTGATGAAAATAAAATGTTATAGCTGTAAGAGGCTCTTTTATAATAGTAGTAAAATATAAAATTTGTTAAACTTCATAAATGATATATGTATATATTTATAAAATTTAGGCGTAAATAAAAATAATTAAAATTATTTTAATAATTTAGAAAAAACTTAAAAATATTAATTTCTATTAAAATTCATTTTATAATATTAATTTTATTTATAATTTTTAATATATAAAATCTTTAGCTATAGTAAAAAACTAAAATTAATATTTAAATATATTATAACTATTTAAACATATAAATTAAATAGATTAATTAAAAATAATTGATACAATATTTTTCTATTTAGTGATTTAATTTTATTATTGAAAAGAATTAGTATAATTATAATAAATTAATTAAAACATTTCAAAAATTTTCAATTTGAATACTTTTAATACCCTAAAACTTATTTTAAGTATTTTAATTATTTTGTAGAAAATAATTTTGGTTCTTTTAATTCTTAACTATATTTATTTAAATATCTATGTTTCCATTTAGAAATTTTGCTTTTTTTTAATTATTTATATTTTCATTCAGTTCCAACTTATTTTATGAAAATTATAAATCCTTATTTTTATTCAAGTTTGTAAATTTTTTTTCAACAAAAGTCACTTAATTTTAATTTAAATCTTAATTTTTATTTTAATTTTAAGACTTTATTTTTATACTTTTATTTAACTTTTAATTTTTAGAACTATTTTTTTAAAAAATCTTTCTCCCTTTATTCTAATACCTATTTTTAGTTTTATCCATTAAATTTTAAACAATATTTTTTTATTCCTAATTTAAATTAGATTGACTTCTCTACTCATTTGTGCTAACATTCATTAAATTTTAATATTATTAATCTATATCGTTATTAAATTTCCCTTAAAAGTTATCCTAAATATTTTCCGATTTTAAATTTATATTTTCTTCTTCCATTTTTCCACTAAATTTTCTAATACCTTCCAAATTTAAACTATTATTTAAGTTAACTCTACTTTATTATTATTTTTGACGTTAGTTTTAAACATACTATTATTCTGTAACATTTTAACTCTAAGTTCTTAAATTTCTAAATTTACTTGAATATTACTATTATTTTTAATAATTGGTATTCTTATAAAATCCAATGTCTCCTTTTCCCTCTCCTATAAATTAACTTGAAGTAGTACTTAAAAAATTAATTTCGTTTTCAGATTTACATTCAGTATTAAAACTCTATTTTTTGCTAAATTTCTAAACAACTAATACACTTTCCCCATTTTAAATTTATTATTCTTATATATACCTCCTACTCTAAGAATTATTATTATTATTTTTATATCCATTACTAAAATTATTACTATAATCTACATTATAAGACTAATTAAGGTTAAAATCACCATAATAACTTTAATTTTTATTTATTTTTTAACCTTATTTATCATTTAAATTTTGTTATTTTTACTATTTTGTTTATTAAAACTTGTAGCTTTTTTATATATAATTCTAATTTATATTTTTATTACTATTTTAAACATGATTTTAACCCTAAACCTTACTTTAGCTATTTATTTATTCTTAAGTTTGAAATTTCTAATCTGAAAATTCATCTTTTAACTATAATACTTGTTATATATTGGAGTTAATATTATCATTAATTTCCGATTTTTATTTTGATAAATTTTTGCTTTATTACAACTATTATTAATTATTCCCTAATTTTTACAGACTTTATTCATAAAATTACTAAAATTATAAATACCTTTAATGACTATTTAAAAATGCTTTTTCGCTATTTAATAAATCATCTACCTTATTGTTATTTAGAAACTAGTTTTTTTTATTATTAATAATATTATAATTATTTTATTTGTATTAATTTTAACTTTTTGCTCTCAATTTACCTTTTTAATTAACTTACTAATTACTTAAGTTCAGGACATTTTTAGTCTAAATATTTTAAATGTATTTTTTATTTTTTAAAAATTATGCTATAATTAAAAAAAAATTTAGTAAAAAATTAAATTACTTGTTTTTATCCTAATTAGGATATGTTCAAAGCTGAATTTAAACAAAAATTGTTTTAAACAATTTTCTTTGAAGAATTCTATTTTTTTATCTATTTATTTAATTATTAATTAAATTTATAATTAAATTAAGTTGTATACATTTATTCTTTTTATTTATTAATCATATCTTCTTTTTCTATTATTAATGACGTGTTCATTATTTTTTGTTTTTATTCTAACTTTTAATTATAATTTTCCTTTAACCTTTATTATTATAACTATTAATATTTAAATGGTTATTTTACAATCTTTCTTTAATTTTCATTAATTTTAGTTTTATTGTTATCTTTTATTTAATTTTATACTTATTAATATTCATTATTCTAATATTTTTACACTTATAAATACTATTATAAAAATGAATTAGAGTCCAAACTTTATGAATTATTCTAGTACTTAAGCTATTTAGAATTTAAATAAAATTCCTAACTTTTTCCAAATTATATTTGATTACTGTAAATAATACTTAAACCATTCAAACTACTATCTAATTTGGTGTTATTAATATTTTTACTATCGAAATCATCATTTTTTTTATTTTCCTCATCATTGTTATTTTTTGTTGAAATATTATTTTTAATGATTTACTTATTACCATTAATTTTGTTTTTACTATCTTCTCTTGTATTACAACTTAGAGAAAATGATATATTTTTTTCCTTGTAAAAATAATTTCCACTTTTTCTTAACTAAATGTTTTAATTTGTAGTTATTTTTTTACTATTTTGTAAAAATCTTATTCTATTATACTAATAATTTTTTCAAAAATAATTAAATAATTAAATTTTACTATTTATTAATTTACATTTTTAAGTTAACTTTAAAATTCCTTAGGAAATAACTTCAAAAAATCTTCTTCTACATTAAATGTTGACTTTTAAATAAAATAATCGTATATTATATTATTTTAGCATTTTTATTCATTTATGATCATTTTCCCTTTTTTAACTTAAACTTGTTCTCTTCGAAACCGGTCACTTTTATTTAATTATCTTATATTTAAAAAAATATTTTAAAAAAACAATAGTAAATTTATATTTAATAATATTTATACAATATAACATCTTTCCTTAAACCTTTGATATCTTTATACTCAGTTGATTAGATTCTACTGTATCTGAGATTTAAAATAATTTTAATAATAATACAAATTATTTTTTTCGAAAATAGGCTTAAAATTTATATGATGATTTATAAAATTACGGGTTTTTATCATAATAATCTAAAATTGAACATACTAAAGCTTTTCCACATATATAAAAACATTCTGGAGTAAAAAAATAAGGCTCATTTTTAGCACTCTCCTCTATATTTTCTTAAGTGCATTGATAACTTATAATAAATTTAATTTTTTATCAAATTTAAAATAATATTGAAACTATATATATATAGTAACTTTTATTATTTAATAATTAATTTTAAAATTACTTCGAAACTTTAAGATTTTAATTTTAAATCAATTGTAAGTTTTATACATAGTTAGCTTAGTGAAATCCTAATTCAAATGTATAAGATTAAATTATTTTAAATTATGTATAAGCAACAACCCTACCTGCTCCTTCTTTAGTCATATCTTCATATTTATCCTTTTGAAACAATAAATGTGTGTTGTATTTAAATAGAATAATGTAATATTTTCTTAAATTAAAATTTATAATACTCTTGTTTTCATTTATTTTTTTGAAAAACAACAGTATTCGTATTCAAAATTAGGACAGTTCAAACCAACAATTTTCGAGTATAAATTTGCTTCAATTTGTTCCAAAATATCATCACATGCATTTCCATAAACAAAATGTCCTTTATTTCCCTATTAAAAAAATAATAATAATTAAAGAAACAAATTAATTGCCTTTTAATTTATTAAATCTTACTTTAAAAAATTAACTTAATACAAATATTTATATAGATTAAAACATAAATTAAATATTACAGAATGTGCATGAAAATCCATATAAAACTTTATTCTTTCCCCATAATATTCCATCAATTTTTTTATACCATAAACTTCCGGTTATTTAACAGGATCTGGCTGCAAATAAAATCGGTTTAAATTTTAATTTAGCACATTTTTTCTATAATGCCCTTTACAGACTCCATCTGGGTTTATCATTGGTATAATTTTAAACACAAAATATTTTCTCAGCAAAAATGCCCGCAAATCATTTTCATTTAATAAAAAACGAATTAAACCTTCTATTGCATAAGATGCTGGGCTATTTATTTATTTTTAAAATCTCAATAATTATATTTAATTTATAATAATTATAATTTTGTATTATTCTTTCATTTTTACGTTTCGCCAGGATGAACTCTAGCAGTTAATAAAATTATAGGTTTTTTTGTAGAGAACCTTTAATAATATAAAAAAAAAAAAAAATTTTACTAAATAAGTTTTAAATAAATATATAATTGTGTTATTTAAAAATTCTTAAAATATAATATATTACTTTTTTGCCCTATTCTCTTACTCTTTTTTTATAGGAAACAAATAGGAATCCATATTTTCTTCAGTTTCATCTAACATACAATCGTATGATGATATTGTTATTAAATGAATTTCTCTCATTTCATATGATAAACTTAAAACTTCTTAATGAAAGTATATTCTTTTATCCAATTTAAAATTTTTGTTATCATTGTCAACTTCATATTCATCTTGAAAAATTACCTTTTATTTTTCTTATATATTTTAATCGTACTTTAAATTAAGTTCTTTTATCAAATTTTAATTTCTCTCATATCTGTCAAAATTAAAAAATTAATTAGCGAAAATATTATAATTTTAATATTTTTTATTTAATTTTAATATCAAAGTTATTTACGAATAAGGATAACTAAATGAAAAAAAGACTTTCTAATTAATATCTTAAAATTTAAAACTAAAACCCAAAATTAAATCTCCTTCTTAATAACTCTAAATGATAAAATTAACAATAAATTTATAAATATGAAATTAATAAAATTTCAAAATATTAAATTACATAAATTTAAACCTAATTTTCTAGTCTTTTAAATTCTTCTTCTCCTTCAATTCTATATATGGGTCTATAACGCTATATTTAATCCGCCTTTTAATAGATAAATATAATAAAATCTTATTAAAAAAAACAAAAAAAATAAATATGTAAACTAATAATTTATAATTTATTAACTTTATTATTCAAATTTAACACTTTTATATATTAATTTTAATAAAATATACAATATATTAAATACATGGTAATAAATTTAATATTTACATTGTACAACTATGATAACATGTGAACCTTATGGACATTAAATCTCACCATCTTATCAGCTTAAAATCCCTAAACCGAAAAATAAAACCAACTTTTAGAAGTCTTAATTTCTTCAAAATTTCCGGAATCATTTTGCATATAAATATCAAACTATTAAATATGTAAGTATTTTATTAAAATGTATACAATAATAAATTTTAGATTTTTAATTTTTTTTAGAAAAAAAATCAAATTCTAATTAATATAATATATATAAAATAAATTATCCATATTTATATTTTTTCTTCTGAATTATAGCTAAATTATTGTAATTACTTGATTATCTCTAATTTTCACTACTTTAGCACAATTCCCAGAATCAAAATCACTATCAAAACATATCTTATTAGTCCCATTATCTACTTTAAAGAAAAATTTATTTTTTGATGTTATTTTCATTTTATTTATTTTATTTAGAATAAATTTAATAATTATTTACTTAAAATTTCAATTATTCTATTTATTAACTAATTATATTGTTGATTCTACTAAAAATATAATTAGAAATAAAAATTAAGCAATATTGGTACCAAAATTCATAATAAATAAATTCCAAATCTATTGAAAAATAAAAATAATTATAATTATTCATATTATTATTTTATTTATAAAAAATAAATGATAATTATAATAAAATAATTTAATATTTTTATTAATTTTTAAAAAAAATATGTAATATTTTTGCATTTAAAAATTTTAAATTGAATTTATGTTATTAAATAAAAAAATAAATAATATTATAATTTTTTATATTTTTGATTATAACGATTACCCATCATATCATTAATATATTTTTTATATCTATTTTAATTTTTAAATATAAATATT
Source organism: Pseudocohnilembus persalinus (assembly GCA_001447515.1). Taxonomy (NCBI): domain Eukaryota; phylum Ciliophora; class Oligohymenophorea; order Philasterida; family Pseudocohnilembidae; genus Pseudocohnilembus; species Pseudocohnilembus persalinus. The sequence goes on along the minus strand of LDAU01000272.1, from coordinate 73 downwards.
CAAATATAATTCTTATTAAAATTCTACTATAATTATTTTAAGAATACAATATTTAATTAAATTTTTTATTTAT